>CAIGRR010140278.1:0-10175 GCA_903798365.1 Fraxinus sp. 1973-6204 | reverse complement strand
TTCAATTCAAGTCCTTCAATTTCCAAACTATAAGAGTTTGATCTCAACATTGCATCCAATAGCCGATTAATCCTTCATTATTCTTCAATTGCTTCAAGCGAGTCCATAACTAAAAACAAAAGAAAATTGACATAAGTTAAGTAGAAATTAATGATTTGACCACATAAAAGATTAGTAATTTCATCCAAATAAGTGCACAAGTTGCACTTATCACTAGTTTATCAGTTTTTACATTAAAATGGTAGTCACAAAACGGATATTTATTTAGACAGTTGGTTGTACATTAAAATGATATTCAGAAACATACCAATTTTGTTGTTGTGGCCCCTCATAACCTAGCACAAGCCTCAACATCATAGAATCATCTTGATCATCATCTGAATTCCTGTTCCATATTCCAATTGCATTCATCAAATGAGAGACGATTTTCAAATATGGTTCGATTTTCCTTTCACACTTAAACTCGTGAAGGTCCTCGTGGCCAAATTGAATATAATCAATGCTCGATCTTTAATATCAAGCAACGTCAACATCCAATGTGCCTTGTTTATAGGCAAAATTGACATTAAGAGTTGGTTCACTTCAGTCCATGGACTGCTTAATGGTATTGACACGTGACATCATTAATCAGCATTGTCTCAGTAAGTAGAACATTTGGACTCTTCATGAATTTCAGATATACATTCTTATTCGTAGCCTGAAAGTATGAGTCAGTTGTGGTAGCCTTAAACTTGACATTCTCGCCATACCGTGCTAATTGACTAAGGTAATAAAGGTATGCATCCATTTGTTATCACCATAGAAAATAATAAACACGTGATTAATTTTCAAGATCTACATGAACAATGATTTTTGCATGTGATATGTCTATTTGTTATGTGACCTGTATGTAATTTACGTGACCTGACCATAATGTCTATGACTTGTTTATATGGTATGCAACATACGGAATGTAACTTTGTGACTATTGAACAATGATGTTTATATGTGGATGTGACATGTCTATGTGTTAGTAATGATGTTTATATGTGGATGTGACATGTCCATGTGACCTGACCATAATGTCTGTAACTTGTTTATATGGTATGTGTGACCTACGGTATGTGATACAGTACAAATGATATGATACATATGTAGAATGATATGTGATCTTTGCATACCGAATTGGTCAATGACGTATCTCAAGAAACGAGCTCATACCACCATGTTTTGTTGCCTACGACGAATAAACCGATGTAGAAAATGGGCTTAATAACATCTTCAGTAACTTTGAATTTTTTCCTATAAAGAGAAACAAAAACAAATTATTTATTCTTATATGGAATGAGTTTATATTGTAGCTCACAAAATAATGTCATACATACTTGTTTGTTGGTTTGTAACCTCTATGGAACCAACTTTTAAATGTCGCAACATCAGCATCATGTGCATGCCTATTGTAATATAAAAAAACTACAACATTCTCTTGAACTCTTACCTTTATTCCCTTCGTTAAAAACAAAAGGAGACTGCAATATTTTTGCCGATCTAGAAACACGCTTCAATAGCAAACTGGATGTGGGTGCAGAAGTGAGTGATACATGTCATATAATAAAATATTAAACACAGTAGTTCATTCTGTGACCTATAATAAGTAAAATATAATTTGTGTGCATAAATGGTTTTTTAACCAAAAACCTCTTGAAATTCACATTCTTTATCCTTCACTACACGGGCGATTACGACATTCAATTGTTCTTGAACTTGTTTTGATTGAAACATTTGTGACCCAGTGTTGTCAACATTTGGAGTAGGTTGGGTAGAACCAATCCCCAAATCAAATGACGGCGGTTCTATCATCATTGGGTAGAATAATTGCTTATCATGGTACATCTTACCATTTATTTTCTTATCAAGAGTTTCTTCAACATTTATGTATGAAAAGTTAAGAAGTTACAAATTAATATTTCAAATGACCTTGTTAGTATAATGAACTTATTTCTTCCTGAATGTTTGTAGCTCCATCACTAAACAATTCACATTTCTTTTTGAATTTGTTCAAAATTTGATCCATTGAGCTTGATACAATTGCAGTCACATATTCAAATAGAAAGTTCAATTCTGACTTCATTTTCAACAAGTCGGCCTGATTTCTCCTTGCATATGAACAATAATATTCATCTTATGACTCTTGTTAGCCTTTATTGATGATAAATGTGACTTGACATCATTGATTTGCTTAGACAACTCCTTATTTTTCTTTTGAAGTTCACTAATTGCATTTTTCAAATTCTCCAACACCTATGAAATTTGACATACATAAATAACATGGAGAATGTAAGGTATCGTGGTATATGAATCATGTGTGACCTATGCATTGTCTATGGCTTGTACATTATGACATGTGACCTTGGATACTATGGCATGTGACAAATGCATGTATATTTGTTACCTGTCTAAATAACATGTGCTAAATTCAAAACTGTATATGACAAATACATATGTACATGTGAACTGCGTTAACAACAATTTTTTAAAATATGAACTTGTATTAAACATTTGTGACCAGTTTATAGTCAGTTGTGACTTCAATGAAGTGACATGTAAGCTCGTCTTAAAATGCATATTTAAGAGAGAAATATGACACTTGACTTAGAATTAGCATGCACATTGAAATTCAAAACATGAACTCGAATAAAAAACGCATATATGATAATATATCATAAATCTACATAACTACACTTAAATTAAAGATGTCAACATACATTAGATCCATGTGCTGCCTGAGGTGGAGACATGAGCAAATGAACCATCATCCACCGATGAATGAACGTGCACAGTTTGTGGCTCGATCGAAGGATCTATTGAAGAACGGACAGAAAATGATGTCCTTTGTCTTCTCAGGGGTGGATCAACAAAATTGTAGTCCTCATCCTCGATATCACTAGAATGGCCCAATCATCCGTCAGTAATCATTAGAATGCGTGGTTTGGACTTGTTGATTGGTTGCTGGAGTTTTGAACTTCTGCTGGCACGTGATAACGATGGTTGTTGTGGTATATTATACGAAACACCATCCATGTATGGCTGCACCATATCCATTTCAAACGGATTGATGTCCTGTACTTGAAACAGTAAATAAATGAAAATACTTTTCATGAAAACTATTTATTGTGACATGTATAAGATTGCAGAACGTGAATTGTGACTGCATAAAGTAGTGAGATGTAACCTGATAACGAGAACTGTTACATGTTTTACAAATTGATAATTACTGTGACATGTGAAATATGCAATGTGATTTTTCCTTTGACTGCATAATATGAAATGTGACCAGTGACTCTATAAGTTTAAGTGTGACTTGTTTATGTAATAGACCAATGAAATGAAAACTTATATCCAGGTCAGAGGACACCTCATTTTCAAGTTTAGCACCAGATGACAATTTATCGGATCTCCAATTTAGGATACGTGGGTACCTCTTTCCAATCCTTGAAGTTACAGTCCCATCTAGCCGTAGAATAGACTCATAAATTCAAATTTGAATGGAGACTAGAAATGCTTTGAGTCTGTAATGAGGATTTCGATTACTCAAACCATCTTTCAATGAGTTTACGGAAAGTTCAAACTAATATTTCGCCCACGGAAACATGTTCATAGTATCAAAGTCTTCAACAAGAGGAAATAATTAATTCTCAACAACCTTCTTGTACGAGGTCAAGAAAATATATGATGTTACCAAATAAAGAATCTCAATCTTAACCACGTCATGACCATATTCATTCGTTAAACCAAGAAGATGTCTCTAACATCTTCATTTGTGACTAAGTTCAAGTGTCAAAAATATTTCTTCTTAATTTTGGAATGTGAATTTTGAAGACTTCTCCTCACGTTTTGTCCCTGGTACCTAAGTCCCATAACCAAACATAACTCAGGCAAAGAAAACCGTAGATACCTGCCAGCCACCATGAACCACATCTCTTTCTTGTTCGGTTGATTCACCTACCGTAGTAGAAAGAAATGTATTAGTTGAGGTTGAACAACCATCTCACTACAATCCATGAAATAGGATAAGCGTGTATCAGCTAGTATATGTTTTTGTTCGTCAATGAACTTTGATATAAAATTCGACAGTACGTGTTTAGTTGCATTTGTGGTAATTTTACTAGGGAACAATATAGCTTTAGGTATAATATACTCACATTCTTGTAATATATGACAAACGTAAAAAACCTACTTCATTATTTTGATACTTGTACATGCATTCATATCACACAATAAGCATGTCGCATGCAATTATTTTATTACAGACGCTATGTCACATATAACTAAAGTCACAAATTATATTCAAATATATGCTTATTACAACCTTGTTAACTAAAGTCACAAATTATATTCAAATATATGCTTATTACAACCTTGTGATTCATTATAGAATTATAAACATTTCACAAACACATAATGGATCGCATAATAATAGTAAAAATGAGGTCACAATTAAGCAATTGGTCACACTTAAGCAAAAATCACAAAGAAAAGACTGGTCACAAAAGACATGAAAATGTTCAAAAAATACGTATTTACATTCTCTGAAAATTGAGATCGACTCAAACAAATGAAAAGGTCACACAGAAAATTATATCTCAAACAGTATTATTATGAAATGAGGTCACAAATTCTAACAATGTGCAACTACCCAAACCATAAACACCCAATAAATGTTAAATACAAAATTTCCATTAACTAAATCAGATAAACAATTGATTTAACTTTTCAAACAAATGTACCTCTATATATGCTCCAATCGGTTTTTCACAAAATGAAGTCACAAATTCTAACATTATGTGACTACCAAAATCATACACACCCAACAAATGTTAAATGTGCATTTCCATGAACTAAATCAGATAAACAATTGATTTAACTTTTCAAGCAAATGTATCTCAAAATATGCTCCAATCGAATTTTTCACAAAATGAGGTCACAAATTCTAACAATGTGTGATTACCCAAACTATAAACACCCAACAAATGTTAAATATGAATTTTCCATTAACTAAATCAAATAAACAATTGATTTAACTCTTCAAACAAATGTACCTCAGAATATGCTCCAATCGGATTTTTCACAAAATGAGGTCACAAATTCTAACATCGTACCCAAACCAAACTTACCCAAAAAATGTTAAATATGCATTTTCAATGTTAAATCAGATCAATATTAATTTACCTTTCGAACACTAGGATTTCGCGATTTAGGGAGGGTTATGTGACTAGTTTCAAGCATCGAATCTTTATTCCTTTTCATGCTTTTTCTTCTAGATTTCTCTAATTTTCGCTCGACTTTTGGAATCATTGCTCATTGTTAAAACCATCTTCAATGTTTATTATTTTTGAATGAATTGTGAAAATCGTTTGATGAGTACTCCGAGGTCACAATGTGATAATGGTTTGTGGGTGAAATGGAGAAGACCACTATTGAGAACACGGTCGTGAGTTTTGTGGGTGAAATGGAGGTTTAACGTGGAAGGGTTCTTCGCATTTCACGCATTAGAGAATTTATTATATATATGATATTGTCTCTCCTGTTTTGATATATATTACTTTTTGTTTCCAAAAATTATGGAACTTAAATTTGGTAAATATATATATTTTTTATTTATTTATTATTTATGTAAATATCAGACTTTTGAAATAAAAAAATATAATATCTGTAAACTTCAAAATTCTGGGTCAACGGAATTTGCACTTATTTAAATCATAGTCCAACACCACATGGAAGGAAATCCACGACACAGAAGTATTCTACTGCAAGTAGGATCCAAATTACAGGCAAAAAAAAAAAAAGGAAAAAGAAATTTATTCACGAACATTGGTTTTATAGGAATTCCAGCCCAAATTCACCAGAATTTCAGAATGGGGGCCCGATTAAAACCTTCAGGTTTTGGTCTTCTTGGAAAGAAGTTTCTCTCTGAGCTCTGCAACATCAATCTGCCCAAAGTGAGTCTCTGGAATCCAGTTTCCAGTCTTTGGATCTTTCATCCAGAATACTTCTTTTCTTACAGAATCAGCCACTTCTTTAATTACGGACGATGTCGGTGTCTGTGTTTTATTACTCTCTACTGCAACTGTTGATGCTCTCCTGCTACATATAGACACAAGATAAGAGAATTTAACCAAAAAAATAAACGAATGACACATTTAGCATTATTCTTAATATTATTGGGTTTCATGGACACATATATTCATGCAGAATAATCTAAACAGAACAGAAAGGCATCTAATTAAAGAAGAGAAAATATAGAAAACGGCGTTGCACCGCATAAAAAATAGTTTCTAACCTGAGAAGCAAAAGGCTTTTGAGGGAAAACTTGGCCATATTTCTTGCAAATAAAAGTTGGCACAGATTTCTTTCTAGGGTTTATGGTTCTCATGTAAGACGGGCTATATATATATATATATATATATATAGAGTCCATCAACACGTGCTTAATTAATGATGATAAGAAGTTATATGTTTAACTATAATAATTGGGAGGATTTAGGTTTTAATATTTAAATAAACAGCACTATGTGATTATAAACTAATATAATATAGGCTCATTAGAGATAATTATATTCGAATTTATTTCAATTACAGTGGATTAATTTATTAATGAATTGGCATCTGAAAATTAATTAATCTTAATGATTCCACAACTCTTTGGTGTATAGACTACTGAAAAGTTAATATTCTTGGCAAAACAGTTCATTGAAAAATTGGCTTACATTGGATGAGTGTGTATAATAAGCCTTCGAATAGATAGAAAAGAACCATAATGAAAGGATAGCGAAGAATAATTAGTTCAAATTCAAGGGAAAAAAAGAAGAAGCAAAAGAACAAAAAAATGGAATGTATGTTTAAATTAATCTAGCTTTTATTAGTTAGTTCATAGTTATTTGATTTTTTATTTGACCTTTTTTTTTTTTGTTGGAGTGTGAATCTACAACCGCTACTCGTGAGTGCGCACTGGGTAAACATCGTTCCATGTGCAGTAATAGTTATTTGATTATTAATATGGCGAGTACATTGTCAATGATACTATTAGAAAAATCTATGAACCAAAAAAGAAAAAGTTGTTTCAAAAAAGTTTTGAAAATTTATAATGGGATTGGAATAAAATTCTGTTGTCAAATCTTGTCATTATTAAATAAGTGACCATACTTTAAAGGAAGAAATTCATCGGGCCCATATAGGTTCTTTTGTTTTTGGGACTAAAAATTCTTAATTCCCTTCTTGTTCTCAAAGAACTATTTGAGGAGTACTAAAGAGTAGGCCACTGAGTAGTCAAAAAAAAAAAAAAAAAAAAGTTTCCAAATAACATAACAACAAAGAGAAAACAACCATAGAACTAAGAAGATACTTGACCTTCTGTGTAATTAGATTGGAGCAAATCAATGTACGTATCTCATTTGTTTCCGATTACCTAGCAAAACCATGAAAANAAAGAAGAAAAAAAAAAAAAAAAAAAAAAAAAAAAAAAAAAAGGTTCCCAAGAATAAAAATACAAATTTTATGCTTTATAAATACAATTTGGCATGTTTAAGTCTTTGTGTGCATATTCTATCTTAAAGATTACTTTTTTTTTTTTGGAATAAATAATTAAGCAGTATCATTCTCCCTCTCTTTGTTTTTTTTTTTGTTTATAATTGAAACCAATTTTAGAGATGGAGTATTTGTGAAGAAATAATATTCTTCATGTTGAGTCTATGTGGCAGTAGAGTCGAAATATATTTTAGTGTGTAGAATAAATGGAGTAATGAATAGTATTTTTTGGAGAATGTGAGATTGAAATTTAAAGTAATTTTATTGAAATGAAGTAATGAATAGTATTCATGGGTTGCAGCTCACGAACCTCTAAAGCCAAGTTTGAGTTGTGCGTTCACGTGAAGTCACTTAAGTTTGATTAACTTGATACATTTAAACATCTCTAATTTGAACAAATATTCGATAACTCTTAAAGCATATTTTTTTTTTTTGGTAAAGAACCTCTTAGTTGTTATGGAACAAATTTTGGGTTTCTAATGTTGTATACCATCAATATAAGTCGAATGCGCTAACTTGATTCCTTCTTGGTTAATTCAATAAAACCCACATAATTAAAAGAAACGAAGTCACTAAGTATTTTCAAATCGAGGCAAATTCCAAATATTAAGCCCCTGTTTGACACAATCTTTTTTAGGAAGAGCGAATTTTGAATGGTAAGTTTTCGAAGAATACGTGGTTAAAAAGTAAGAAAAAATTTTGGATTTACGTGAATAATATTTTATTGTAATTAAGAATGTGTGATTGAAAATAAGTATGAGAAGAGTTCAAAAAAAATTGTTATCAAACCGGAGCTAAATATGAAGTCAAAAAAACAAGAGATAAAGTCGGCTAGTGAGATGATGAGAAGCTTTAGTATCAAGATGAAAACGGTCTAGATCACCTTTTACGATCCCTAAATGACTGTTCAATAATAATAAAGTAAGTATGCGAAGAGTCACAAAGTTTGCCTACAGGAAGCCACCCTTAGAATAATACATCTACAAAAACTTAGCATAGGAATTATATTTGTTGGCCTTAAGGGAATAATACTCATCTTAATTACTATCAAACGATCTTCAAAATATTTTTCGACTTTATTCTTTGCTTACAACATATCCTTGACATCAGCTCCTATTACATAATATTAAGTTTGATTCTTTTCTGCCCCTTGGATTTATAAATGGACATCACTATATCTTCCACTTGAATAAAATTAACATCAGCCCCTGTTTGGTACAATAAAATTTGCATTCTCATTATTCTACTCATTTTCGACCACGCATTCTTCAATAAAATAATATTTTCCATCACATCAATAACTTTTCCTTCTTTTTCAACCACACATTCTCCTTCAATCTACTATTCCGAAATACATTCTTTCAAAATAATGTGGATCAAACACACCCTTAATTTTAATGATATTTATTAAATTAAACTTATTTTTTCAGTGCAGATTCGAGTTTAAGCTTATGTTACATATAAAGATTTTTCGCGAGTATAACTACAATTTATAGCCATATTTTTGTAGTTAATTTTTTTTTTTTTTTTTTTTCACTTTATTGGTTTGAACTTGTCAGATTTATGTGTAACTACTGTTACTGACTTACTTCCATTTGAAGAATTCGCGTTATATCCTTCCCTTGTTTTTCCATCCGACTTTCTGTATATCTATGAGAATAGTATCAAGAGTTGCAAGTCTTTATAAACTTATATTTTTTCTTCCGCATGTAAAGTACCAACGTGAAATTTTGATTAAGTTCAAGTCCAAACACAACAAAGGAGCTCAACGGTACATGTTTGAGCCCAAATTACGAACTTAGTAGTAAAAACAATCCAACTAGGATGAAGTTCCTTAGATTGACTAGAAGGCCTTGCCTCAAATAAAGGTTTACACAAAATTTCAAAGTTCATATTTAACAATATGGGTAAACGTACAAGATTAGGGTATGTTTGATGTTAATTTTTTAAAAATAGATTTGCGCTCCGAGGTCGCTTTTGATGCTGACATTGCTCATGGGTTCATGTGCAAAATTATTTTATGTGGTTGAAAATGAGTTTACGAAAAAAAAAAAAAAACTTACCAAATAGGGGTTAAACAAACGAGCTATTATGACAAATGTAATGCCCCAATTGTAAAAAATGTTAAGCGTTAAGTTGTGGAGTCAAGTTTTTGCCGCTACACGGATCAATCTTATGATAGTTTAGAAATTTCATACTTATAATATTGATTTTGCCTAATATTTCTTATAAATAGTGTTGGGTTTTGATACCCAATAAATCTCGAGCGATGATATAAACGTTGGATTAAATTGTTACCAACAACCAAGTCTAAATGATCAACCCAAAAACAATGTTGGAAGTAACTTAAATAATTAATGTTGTTCATGGGTCATTTATATTACCTTTTGGATGACTTTGAATCTTGGCCATTTATGTATATACTAGGTTTAAGCAACGTGCAATGCACGTTTGCTTAGTTTATATATAATTTTTTTGGTTAAGTATTAAATTTTTATTAATAAAGATGTAATTTTTTTGGTTAATTAAATAACTAATGATGTAATGTTTATGTAATTGATAAATAATTACACATTGTGATATATTAAAAAAAGAGCATTAATAGAATCTAT
>CAIGRR010140272.1:0-10745 GCA_903798365.1 Fraxinus sp. 1973-6204 | reverse complement strand
GCTTCTTTGCGAGAAACTTCATTCTCCTTTTATGGAATTTTTTCTTTTCCCTGCAATCAAGATCTTTCATAGAACGACTACATTTGATCTGTAAATAAGGCTTATCACAAGCCTTCTCCAATTTTTTGCCTGTAGCGTTAATATCTTTGAAGAAAGCATTTGGATTGCAGAACTTTTTCAATGTCTTCATGATCCAATTATGGAGTTCACCAAAAGATGTAGCATTTAGAGGTTGTCCTCTCATTTCCATTGTTCTCAATGTTTTTTGCCCTAGAGGCTGAGGAATTGATTCCAGATAAGCTTGTTTGGTATTGGTATCATCCATGCCACCAATAAGATAATACCGTTGTGTAGCATTCCTGAAGTACTTTTCAAGATCTTTTGGATTGTGGGAGCAACTCTTTAATTTAAAAAATTCTTCTCTAACAATCTCCTTATCATGATCAGATTTTTCAATAAATTCCCAATATAAGTAATTTATGAAAAAATATGTGGTATTTGACTCTTGGGTAAATTGAACACCCATTGAATCATATCAATCTCTGAGAAACCCTATAATCCTTTCCAAAAAAGCTTTTATGACCTTTGTATGAGTCATGTTTGGCTTTTGGAGTTCTGTAGTACACTAGACTTTCATTTCTCGTAGTCTATATTTCCACTGTGATGGAGAAATGCCATCAAAGGTGAACTTTGATGAAGAAGCACCATTTGAAGAATAATAATTGTTAGTCACATGAGTTTCAACCATATCTTCATCAAGTACTTCTGGTTCTTCAATAGCGGGTTCAGTTGGATGATGAGTTTGAGATTAACCTGTTTGTGCTTGATCAGCCATATAAAAGAGAGGATTATCATTCATAGATTCATTAGAGAGTTCTTCAAAGGATTCAACAGACTCGGATTTAGAACTATTATCATATGTTATAGAGTTGTTAGGAAGGGAGTGAGTGGTTTGGTTATGAGTTTGTTGAAGAAAATTAGAAATATGATTTTTTTATCATCATTTGAGGCCGTTTCGAAGGTTTTTGTGGTGGAAATTCTTGAGAAGAAGAGGATTGTGTTTGACAAATAGTAATAGATTTGATATTTTTTTAGGGTACGAGTGCTTTTCTCTTTTGTTCCCATTCTTTAGGAGTAAAAATGGTAGAGGTAGATCCTTGATAAGTAGAGGAGTATAAATGTCATGATTGGGAAGATTGTATGTTAGAGAAGGATGAAGGACAGTATGGTGTTGATGGTGGGATTATTGGATTTGACTCAAGAGAAGCTAATTGGATTTTCAGGTTTTTGATTTCTCTTTCTTGAGCATCAAATGATAGTTGATTTTGTAGACGGTTCAATATATCATTGTGTAAAATTTCGATTCTTTGTCTACAAGCTTGAAGAGGGTTTAAGAGAGTCTGAGTCTACTGGTATAGAGTCTTTTCAATTCGTTGCTGACTTTGGTAAATCTTTTTTAACAAAGCATTTTATTGTACTACATTTTCTGAATGCCAATTTAAGGTTGCTTATGCTGCTGAAAGAGTTTGCACTGATCCATCTGGTCTCATAGTGCTTGACTTTTTGATTTTCCAAGAATGAGTAGAATGATCGTTTTCAAAAGTTTCTAAGGGAGGAAACTCTTCCTAGGTAGGAGGATGAAACATCGTTATAAGTGAAGGAGATTGGGATGGGGTATTATTCCAATCCCATTCCTTATGGTATCTGTTGCAATCATCATCATCATCATCATCATCCCATCCTATAGGAATTATGGGATCATCATTTCTGGGTGGTGCAGTATATTTGACATAGTAATCAAATTTTCATAATAGCTCTCCAAGTAATCCAACTTGTGGATCATTATCATAGAGAGCTTTATGTAACTTTCTTTGACTGCTTCACCTGGGTTTTCTTCTTCAAAAGAGATAATCATTATTAATTTCTGCTGTTAGACAACTGGAGCAAGAGCAAACAACCTAGAAAATATGTCCAGTATCATCTGTTCTGTTGTATATTGCCCTTCCATTTGTATCAAAAGCATAAATATGAATTCCTAACTCATATGCAAACTATGTGAGAAAACATGAGGGTCTTTTTGAGACATCATCCCTTTTGAAGGCAATCTCAACATCTCCATTAGGCTTTTTCCTGGAAAAAAAAGGGTTTTGTGAGATATTGTAATTGCCAGCAAGAATCTTGGCACATCAGCACTCAATTTTGGGCATAGCATCGTTGTTGTATTATTATTATTATTATTATTATTATTAAGTTCAAAACAAAAATAAAAACAAAAACAAAAGAATTAGAAATTAATAATTCAAATTCAAATTTTGGTACTTCAAGTTTCTTTTGGATTACTAATTTTTCTAAATAAATTAATTGACGAAACATGTTACCAAAGTAACATTTATTGTCTAAATTAATTTATTTGAAATATTAGGAAAGTTGTGTATTTGTAACTCATGCTGATATTCACCTGTCCAAAGGAAGGTAAATATTTGGCCAAATCACATGCACACATGTGGTAATAGACATGTAACAATTATAAGGTTTTGTTTTATGTGATTAATAAATCGGTCCAAAGATGTGATTCATGCGGATATTTATCGGCCCAAAAGAAGGTAAATATTTGGTCGAATTATATGCACACATGTGGTAATAAATATGTGACAATTATAAGGTTTTGTTTTATGTGATTAATAAATCGGTCCAAAGACATGTTTATTGTTTGACATAGTTTATTGTCAATATTTAATTACTACACCAAGAGTACCACTTACAAATTGGTATGTTTGTCCAAAGACTAAATATCAATGTTGTACTCGATCTCTTGTGATGATGTTTACCATTATTTGAATCAATTAATTGTTTAAAATGGATTCTAATGGGAACATATTTCTTTAATTTTGTTCTCTATTCAGCTAAATCTATCAACTTCTGCAATATCTTCCAACATCAATTTATATCGTTCTTAGCGGCATGAATCTAGACTTTGCATTTAGGAGTGAACAGTCCACTACTCTTACGAATAAAAGTTCTACTAATAAAAATAGGACTCTAATAAGTGAGATAATTCAAACCGTACAAGTCTTATGATCATGAAACATGAAATCCCAGAAGCATTCATGGACGTTGTGTCCGATAATGTAACTGCTATCAAAAAGTTTATTGGTGAAAATTAAAAAAAATGCTTTGCAAAAGGTAATAAGGTCTGAACTAGCACGCTTTTAGCGAACTTAGTTTCACTAAAGTATAAATGTAAAGAAAACATAAGTGAATACATCATGGAGATGTCTTATCTTGCTTCAAACTAAAAGCATTAAAGGCTGAGTTGTTTGATGACTTGGTCGTGCATTAGTTTTGATGTCTATTTTTTGTACAATTCGACTAATTTAAGGTCAGTTACAACTGTTAAAAAGGAAAGCAGACTCTTAATGAGCTCATTCTATATTGGGTGTAAGAAAAAAGAAAGGCTAAAGCAAGATAAAACTGATATTACTCACTTAACAAGTACCTTTAAAGACAAGTTATAAAGAATTAGGAAGCTGCATCAGGTTTGGTTCAAAATAAACAACAAAAACCTGAAAAAGATAAGTCTGGCTATTACTTTTATGAAAATCTGGGATACATAAGGAGAGATTGTACTAAATACTACGCTTGACGTGTAAAGAAAAATACACTTCTCACTTTGGTTTGTTTTGAGATTAATTTAGTTTCAATACTTAGACACACTTAGTAGATAAAATTTTGGTGCCACCACTAACATAAGTGTGTCTATGCGAGGTTGCCTGAATAGCTAAAAGCCAATTGATGTTGAAAGATTCATCTATGTGGAGCAATAACAAATCATTTAAGCTTAAGGCTATAGGGTCTTTTAGGTTATTATTAAAGACTCGTTATGATATGAATATGAAAGAAATATTTGTGATATCGTCTTTTAGACGGAATTTGGTTTCTATTTCTACATTGGACAAATTCGATTACTCTTGTTCAATTGGAAATAGTCAGTTTGATTTTTTTCTTGTTCAAATATTGTGGGTACCAATTCCTTATCTAGTTACAATAACCTATATCTGCTAATACGGTTACCTCTTATAAAGAAACCTTGCATGTGAATTTATATAAAATTAAACATAATTAAATAATGAGAATTTTTGCTTCGTTATGACACAAGTGATTAGGTAATATCTCTCAAAAGAGAATGAAAAATATTGTGTCAAAAGAAATTCTTGATTCCGTTAATTTTTCAGACTTAAGTGTTTATGTTAATTACATTAAGGAAAAATAAACAAACATAAGAAAATTAGGTGCGTATAGGACTTCAGACGTCTTAGAAATAATTCATACGAATATCTATGTGTCATTCAATTTGACTTCTTAGAATGGTCAACAATAATTTATTATGTTCATAGACGAATTTTTCTCACTATGACTACTATATCTCATCTAAAAGAAATTCCAAATACTGGATAAGTTCAAGGCATACAAGGCTCATGTTGATAAACAACTCTATAAAAGAATATAACAAGTCACATCTTATGATAGTGGTTAATACTATGACAGATATGACGGATCATGAGAACAATGTCTAGGGCCTTTTGCTAAATCCCTAGAGGAATGTGAAATCGTCCCACGGTACATAAGAATCTCTCTAGGTAGAAGCACTAAATACTGCAGCTTAAATTCTCAACAAAGTTCGAAGTAAAGCAATTGTTAATGGGTCACTTCTTTTTTTTTTTAAATAAAAAAAAAGATCTCACTATTAGGTCAACTTTAGAAACGAAAATTGTCCAATTCCTTGAGGGCAGAGTTTGCGGGGGAAGATAAGATTATAAGGTTAAGGATTTTGTCTTCGAGGAAGAATATGTATATATTTCTTCTATTACAATTGACAATGATCAGGACATACCGATTCCCGAAATTCCTTTATGGATATTCCTCAATGTCTCGGCTATTCACAAAATGTGAGAAACAGATGATACCAGGGACAAATCTTTGCTCTAGATCTTGTTCAAGAAGCAATTTCAAATCAAGACAATATTACAAAATTCCCTATACACAATCAAGAGATTGTTTCAGAAAAACAAACTCAACAATCTCAAGAACAAATGTTATTAAGGAAATCCACTATAAAAAGGAGAAAGGCAATTCCGGATGACTTTATAGTCTTTCTCTAAGAAAATAAAGATGACATGGATTGATGTCATGCATAAAGAGAAAAAGTTCATAAGTAACAATAACGTTTGGGAACTCATCTTATTGTCTCAAGGTGTGAGATCCATTGGTAGTAATTAGATATTTAAAATCAAGAGGGATTCGAAGGGTGGTGTAGAGAGATATGAGGCTCGTCTTGTTACAAATGACTTTACTTAAAATGAAGGCATTGACATTAAATAGACGTTTTCTCTGATTTCTATGAAAGACTCTTTTAGGACAATTATGACAGTTGTCACATTTTGATCTTGATATACGTTAGATGGTTTACAAATTAAAGAAATCCATCTATAAGTTTAAGTTAGTTTCCCATAATGGTATCACAAATTTCATCAAATAATTATATCATTTGGTTTTGAGATAAATTCAGTTTATGATTGTGTATATCACTAGTTCAATGGGAGTAAACACATTTTTTATGTTGTATGTTGATGATATATTGCTGGCCTACAATGATATAAACTTATTGCAAAAAAAAAAAAAAAAAAAAAAAACCAATAGATTTCTGTTATGGAATTTTGAAGTGAAAAATCTTGGTGACACCTCTTTTGTATTAAGAATATAAATACACATGAATCGTTCTCGGTATATTTTTTATTATCACAAAAAGAGTTATATAAATAAAGTTCTTCAGTGACTTGGGATATAGATATATAAATCATGTGATACCCCTATTGTCAAGGGAGACGAGTTTAGTCTCAATTAATGCTCCAATAATAAATTTTAAAGAAGAAAAATATAGAAAATTCCCTGTACTTCAGTAGTTGAGAAATGTATACTTAGATTCGCACACATTCGGATATATCATTCATTGTTTGAATATTATGCAGATATTTAATTAACTCTGGGATGAAATTTGGAAAGTAGACTAGTTATTCAGTATCTATAGAGAAGTAAGGATTACATGATCACTTTCAAGAAAATCAGACCAATAGGAGATCATGGATATTCTGATCCTGATCATGGAATATGACTATAAAATATTGTAACCAGGCTGCATATTTTGGATGGATTTGAAAGACAACTTTATTTTTTCTATGACAATAGCAGTCTTGTATTCCAACACGAGTTTGATGATATCAAAGTTTATAGACATTAAGTTCCTAGTTGTTAAAGAAAGAATTCAAAGTGGTTAGGATTTTATAAAGCACATTAGGACAAACTCCATAATCATGGATCCATTTACTAAATAGCTACCACCCTAGGTCTTTCATGAGCATAATACTCATATAGGTGTTGCATCTTTTGATAATATGTTAGTTTAGTGGAAGTTTGTATTTAGATGTTATCTGTTTTAGACACATATTTTTTTATCAATGGATATTCAGTTTATTTCAGTTTTTAGTTCAGTTTTTCACTCTGATTAAAGTTTTTATTTTTTTTTTGTAGTTTGATCTCATAAGGTATTAAAGAATAAAGTATGACTAGTTGAAAATATACATGTTTGATCACATTACATGTAATTTCCATGCTATACATCCATACCTAATCTATGTCATTTGATTGTGTTGATATATGTGATTATTGAGAGTTTAGTTATGATACTTGTAACGAAACTGCTTTAATCCTGTATTGATATAATCAATGGATGAGATTCTTTGGAGATGCTTTGATTATGATAGCAAAAGTTTTGAGCTCAAAAAGTTATACACATTTATAAGGTAATATATGTGGCCCAAATGGGAGATTATTAGGAGATTATTTAATTTGTTATTTGAGCCACCATCTATAATTAATTGTGTATAAAGATTATCTCAAAATTAACTCTAAAATTAAAGTGATTTAATAAAAAATTAAGTAATTCGACTTTATCAAAATAAAGTGTGGACCGGATTATATGTGTAGAGACTAGATCCATTAGAGTTTGTATTTGACAATGAACCAAATACATATGAAAACTACATATATGGCTATGATCCCCAATTCATATGTAATTATCATTCTTTGCGTCATTCCATCAGCACACGAATTAATAGAGAAAGCATGTCGAAAAAGAAGATCCAAAACCCACGATAAAAAATTATTAATTATAATTAAGAATCAAAAATAAGGAGTGGAGCAGTCAAGATTTAAAGATCAAAATTCAAGATTCAAGATTTATTATTCAATATACAAATTAATGGATCAATGTATGTTTCGAATTAATTAATTTTCTAGATGATTTGATATGGAGATCTTGACAATTTATAATATTTTATAAAGTTTAAGTTTCAAGAAAAATTCAACAAACCATTGATCCAAAGTTGGATTTTTATATATACCATCACGAACAAATATCTCAAATCCATAGTAAAATTGCAGCATATTTTCCAAAGTAGATTATATTGGTAATTTATATGAAAAATAGAACTTGTAATGGCTATTGGATAATGGAATTGAAAAGAAAGTTTTTTATTATAATACTTGGAAATTGATATGCAACTTCTGAATTTTGTCAAAATTGAAGAACGTGCTTGAATTGAACAAATTTTGGATTTTATGGGGGTTTCAAGAAAAATAGCATTGCGATGGTGTACGTACATTTGAGGAAGAATTGACTTAGTACCGTAATTAATATGATTTTTAATCATGTCTAATGGTATTTACATTGTAAATCCTTTTTTATAATGATTTGTCAAAAAGTCCCTACTTTTTAGTTTATTTGTGTAATTTGCCCTTTTTTGAATTCAACTGGGGTAGCCACCTGCATTCTATTACCGCATCCCAATGCGTCCCAAATCTCATTCTTTTCTTGGTTTCGAGCTTATTGTAATAAGAGTTATGATGCACATACAGGGCCACGTCAGCCTTGTACGTGCTCCATCCCCCTGGGGGTGGGGGTGGGGGTGGGGTGGTCGCACGTAACAACATTATTGTTATAATAAAGACCAACATACCACAAGCTCTGTTGATACTTTTTGGCCCAAGTGGCCGAAATTGGTCTATTTTTTGTCCTCATTTGATTTTGCTAAAAATCAGATATTTAGTAATTTTAATAAAAGCTTATTAAAATTTATAGTTGAAAAATTGATAAAAAAAAATGTGAGTTTTATGCAGTGCATGATTAAAATGTATTATTGACTTTGACTTAAATTTTATCAATTTAACCATAGGCTGTCTAATATTTGGACTTTTGAAATTTAAATTACACGTATGATCATATTATTTTCATCCAATTTTGGTCCTTCAACGTTCAATCTCAATATTATTGGTCCCCAAACATTATAAAGAGTTCGATTTGGTCCAAGAATTGATGAAATCTTCCAATTAACTTCTAATTTTGTATTATGTCCTAATACTTTTCGGTATTTTTGCATTTCCATCCTTTCTGTGCAATTAAGCTCTAAATAACTTCCTTTTGCTGAATTAATCTTCAAATTAAGGATTTAACCTATAAAAATCAAATATAACACGTAAGTGAGTATAAACCCGCTCCATTAATCTAAATCAAATATCATTTTAGGACCTAAAAAGAATGAAAAACACAGTTATCAATATAGATTTACATTTAATAATGTCTTAAATGTTGAAGATGCAACACTATAGTTTTACATGTAAATCAAGAAAAACTTATTTTTAACCACATTTTTTCCTTCAAAATATCACTATTTCAAAATACATATTTTCCCAAAAATGGAGCTCAAACAAGGACTTAATGTCATGATGTGACTACTTCGCATGTATCAATTTTGAAATAGAAGAATATATGTTTAGGAATTTACATGTCATGTAGATCCTTTGAAATTGCTAAAGAACTTAATGTTGAAATACTTAATTATGAAATATATTGGAAGCCAAGTCAACTCACTCTCCTCGAAGGATTCCAAGGAGAACTAGCTAGTTCTAGGTTTGAGTGAGATTTCAAACCTAATCACAACTCGTTCGCTAATTCTCCAACATTTGTTGCTTTGGACTTCCAATTAGTTATGTTGAGGCTTGAACTGAAGATCTACGATGTGCTCCCATAAATTGGCTAAAGTCGTATTTTACTAAATGGCGTTTCTTTTAGTATAGCACTTTTCTTCTGATGGTAACACGTGGACTTCTGCTGGCCATTGAATTTGTGGTTTGTTGGTGTGTGATATATATACCACTTCAACAAATATTTTATTCACTTGGTCTCTGGTTTTTGGGCGGCTTCGTTCTTCTAAGGTCTTCTGAGAGATTTCCCTTTTCTGTAAATCTATGGTTTGAGTCCTTTGTGTTCTTCATCCCTTATGACAAACCTATAAACTGAGATCTATTAGTGTTTAGCCTCTGTAATTTGTTGTATGAGTGATAAATGCGAGAATAAAGGGTTTCTTACAGTCTTGTAAGTACAGTAGGCTATTGAAGGCTATCTTATTGTAATTCATTCGTTCGATCTACAATTTGGTGGTTTAGAGATAAGTCCTTTATGCTTTTCTTTTGTATTTGAAGAACGATCTGTAATATTGTTGCCATTTTGGGCTTGATAGTGCAACTGAGCTGATATCCATTTTGGATACTCAACGGGGGATGTAGACGTTAGATTTGGTCTCCGAACCTCCGGGGCTTTAGCCGAAAGAAATCTTGTGTTCAATCTTTTAGTTTCTGTAACTCTACTTTTTGTTCGAGATTGATTCTTTTAGATCTTGTTTTAATATCGTGTGCATTAGGCCTTTTCAGTGGTATCAGAGCCTGGACTAAAAGAACAAGATACCTGAATCTCAGCAGAAAGGTTAACACAACAAGATACCTAGATCTTCGCAGAAAGGTTCGATCTATTGTCGATCAAAAATTTTTTGGAACTCGCTGGGTGAGATCTTTTCTTTTATCTCTGTACAAGCTTTTAAAGTTTTAGGGTTTCTTGATCATACCCTTGAGTTACCAAAACACCGTTGAAGCCCCCTTGAGATGAATCTTTATCCAGTAGCTCCTGCGAGGCTCCTGGAATCTCAGATGAATCAAGTTTGGATGTGTTTTTAGGGAATCTTGCTGGAGTGATCTGTGAGACATACCTTGTAATCTCCGTTGTGTTCTTTAATCGAGCTTGTCTTGCATGTTTTCATTGGTCTTGTGATTGAAACTTGAAATCTTGTATTACTAAGTGTGCTACTGTGATTTCTTGAGCTGCTGAAAGTGCTGTAAGTCTCTGTTTGTAATTACTATTTTCTTGAATCCCTACTTGTGCATCATACTTGTTTTCAAGCATGTCGTCTGCTAAGTTTGAAGTTCCACAATTTGATGGTAAATATATGAAAGCTATCTTAATGCAAATGAGAATTGTTAGAGCTCTTGATAATAGTTGGCCTGCAGATTTACTTCTCGCTAAGAAAACTGAACTTGA
This sequence comes from Fraxinus sp. 1973-6204, assembly GCA_903798365.1. Lineage (NCBI taxonomy): Eukaryota > Viridiplantae > Streptophyta > Magnoliopsida > Lamiales > Oleaceae > Fraxinus > Fraxinus sp. 1973-6204. The sequence goes on along the minus strand of CAIGRR010140272.1, from coordinate 262 downwards.
AGAGGTTGCATGTAGTACTATTTTCTTGTACTTATATGATATTGTTGTGAAGGAAATTGGTGAAACCAAGACTGCTTCTGAACTATGGGCTGTACTCCAAGCCAAATATGTGATTAAGACTATCCCTAACAAATGTTTTCTGTTGAAACAACTCTTTTCTTTTAAAATAGACCTTTCTGTTGACTTGGATGAAAATTGAACAGGTTTACTAAACTGACCATTGACTTAGCCAACTGGGATGAAAAGCTTTCAAAAGATCAGT
>CAIGRR010140262.1:0-14858 GCA_903798365.1 Fraxinus sp. 1973-6204 | reverse complement strand
TTCCAAAGAGTAATCTTTAGAACTATGAGGATTTTCTTCCGATAACCTTTTCCAAGAATATGGTACTTTTTCAAAATTAGGTCAACTAAGAAAGTCTTGAGAAGTTCAATCTTCACCGTTTTCAATTTGATAACAATGGTTTGTTGTTGATGCACTTGAATCAACAATGGCTTTATCCAAATTTTTTATATAGAAGAATTTGGAGATACGAAATTAAAAAAAAAAAAAAAAAAGTCAAGGATAAGTTTCCATTCTATAAGCATTAGCTTCCCGCCTCCTTCGGTGTACCTTTGTCCTCGACCTTGTATTTATTTTCCAACACTACCCATATTTCTCTTGTTGATGTTGGTCTAGAGATTATAGAAATGATCAGACAATGTATTGCGAATGTATCCCTACCATATCGTATTCCATCATCTTTCTCGCGGACTTTATCTCAATGGTATCTTTTATTGTAGGCTCAACGAGTGGATCCAACTTTAAATCAAGAAGGTAAAAGATCTTCCACGCCATGTGAAGAAACTTGATATTTTTATTACAATTGCAAGAAGTTTGCACCATCAAACCGGTCAAGTCTCATCAAGTCTTGATATATTACCTTAGCTTTTGTAGATTCAGAATCCATTTCTAAAACGCTTTTAGATTGTTGGGAAATCTTCAATAAGATGTTAAAAGATAAAAAATCAAACCACCAACCGAAAAGAAACTCCATTGTGACGAAGAAGAAGAAGAAGAAGAAGAAGAAAAGAATCAGCTTGAATCACCAAGAACGTTTTCTGTAAATATTATTTCCTCCCTCTACTTTGAATGCTTTAGGTACTCCAAGCAAATAGTCTTAGCGGATTCTTCAGTCCTTCAACCAGATATAAAAAGCACAAATGAATTATGAAAAGAAGGGACAATATTTTTAGGTTGAAAGTATATTGGCAAAAGTTTCATATCCAAAAAAGTCATTTTATCGAATTGTATTCAAGGTTGATTTGGAAGAAATCAAAGTCAGCTCAAAAAGGTCAAATCAAGGCAAAAATGCTCAAAGCTGCTCGAGTAGTTTTAGCAACACTTGAATGCCCATTGGCCCCAAAGGGGCACTCGAGTGGTCGTGTCATCCGGGAAAAACTTAAGTTCGCAGTTTTCATCATTTTTACAATCCCAAACAAGCCATAACTCTCTAATACTATATATACCAATCCATATAGTGTTTTAAACCATTGTTCATCCAAGAGAACATATTGTTGAAGATCAAACACTCATTCTATATTTCTCTTGCCTCAACAACAAGATAAAAACATCAAAATTTAAAAAGATCAAAAATAACAATAAACATCCACCAAATATCTTTCGGAGTTCTAAAGATCCAGAAAGGTGAGTGAAGTTTTGATTCATGAAGAACAAGTTCGATCTTGGTGATCCATGAGGAGAAAAGCAGTCCAGAGGTTTTGGAACTCGTGCTGGAGTGTACACCCGATGTGTTCTTCGATGATTTCAGGTGGGGGATAGAGTCCACTAATGTTTAATTGTGTCAGATCAATTTTGTATGTTCAATATTTTTACTGGATTATTTAATAGAACGTGTGCCTAGAGGTTTTTTTCATTTGAAAAGTTATTCAAGTGTTTTTCCTCCACAACAAAATCTTGGTATTGATTAACTTTCTACTTCTTTTATTTATGTTTGATTGATTACTAGGGTTAAAACTAATTTCAATTCATCTAGATTCAATTATTTGTGACTTGTTGCATGTTATTGTTTGTTAATTTTTAATTTCGTTGTGCTAGTTAGGTTAAATCTCCATAATTACAAGTGGTACCAGAGCTTTACTTTGATTCTTGACCCACGATTGGCTAGACGAGTTAGTCATAATCCATTCCTCCATACTTTGATGGAAGAAATTATGCTAACTAGAATGTTAGGATGAGAGCTTTCTCGAAATCCATGGATGAGAAAATATAAGTGAGTTTAGAGAAGGGTTTGGACAACCCCATCAACATATGTTATAGGTATTGTTATACCTACAGAGGTTTCCACTTGGCCTAAGGATGAATTAGTTGAGTGTACTTCGAATAGTAAAGTAGTACGTGCCATCTTTATGGCTATATCATCTCAAGAGTTTAAACGTGTATATATGTGTGAGACTGCTAAGAAAGGTTGAAATATTTTAGAAACAACACACGAGGGAAGTAAGATCATGTAAAACTCTAAGCTATAGATGTTGACCACTAGATTTGAGAAACTTAGAATGAAAGATGATGAATCATTTCATAAGTTCTATGCTAAACATAATAATATAGGGAATTCTAGTTTCAACCTAAGTAAATAAATTTTAGATGCCAAAGTTGTTATAAAATTTCTAAGATCTCCCTGAAAGGTTTAGACTTAAGGTACTGCAATCGAGAAAAGTTAAGACTTAGATACAGTTAAAATAAAAGAACGTGTTGGATAACTCCAAACCTATAACTAACCATATCAAATTCGAAGAAAAACAAGTCTTTTGCGCTAAACACTGTCAGGGAAGAAAACTGTAACACGTAGATGATGACACCCTAAAAGGTAAGGGGGTAGCTTAATTTGTTAACAAATTCAAGAATTTCTTAAGAATAATAAGAAGCCACAAAAAAAAAAAAAATTAAAGGGGTGGTCCCAGTAAATTCAGAAAAGATAAAATAGAGGATAAAAATACTAGGGATGTTATGAGGAAATCTCAATTTGTTAGATGTAATGAGTGTCAAGGATTAGGTCACATCAGAGTTGAGTGACCTAGTTATAAGAAGACCCTAGGTAAGGCCATGAATGTATCTCTCAATGATGATAATTCTAACTCTCGTATCAAATTGATACTTCCAATTCTGAGGAGTGTTTGAACTATTTGGCTTTTACTTCTGTATTTAAGAGTGAAACTGGGAAGAAAAGTGTTAAAGTTGAAGGTTTAGAACAAACTAACTCTTCAAAACATCACAAGATGAAGGGGATATACATGAGGCTTATGATTAGCTATTCGAGGAGAGTCTTAAATTGAAAACGATAAATAGGACCACCTTTAAGAAACTAAATGATCTTAAATTAGAAAATAAAAGACTTGTGGTCAAACTTGAGAAATCAACTAGAAGTGTGAATAAGTTGAAGGTTGAAATAGAGTTCCAAGAAAATAAAGTTAACACCTTTGTGAGTAATCTTGAGAAAACCAATGCCCAACTTCGCTCTTTGTCTTGTGGATCTAAGAAGCTTGACAACATCTTAGGATTAAACAAGTCAGCTAAAAATATAGGAGGTTTAGGCTATAGTGAAATAGGGTCTCATGCTGCTACCTCTTCTAAAACCACATTTTACCGGCATGTATCAAGGCTAAGAGCTTAAGAGTCACTGAGCCCAAGAAAAAGGATATCATAGGACAGAGGTCATCTATGCAACATAAGGTTACTCAACCTAAAGTCTAAAGCTTGAAACCTAGTATTGCCCCTAGGTTCATTCTCACATGTTACAAGTGTGGTAAATTAGGTCACACGAAACCTAGGTGTCACAAACTCTTGGTTAAGAATAGTAATCAGGACATCATTAGTCGATTTATGCTCTTAACAAATCAAGTCAGTCGCTTGACTGAAATAATGACTCACTTGACTAAGATAACCTCTTCTCTAGAAAGGTTTGGGTTAAAAAAAGTGAAATCACTGGTCAAAATGAAGAATTGAAGTGTCATGTTGCTCACGTTGCTCTTAAGGTTAAAAATGATTTGAAGTAGTATCTTGATAGTGCATGCTCTAGACATATGTGTGGAAACAAAGCTTTATTTTGAGGATTGGAAAGCTGGAACCATTATCTTTGAAAATGGTGTTACTGCACCTATTCTTGGTAAAAGGTGCATTTAAAATCTTGCCCTTGCGTACAATTTCAAATGTTTTTTTTTTATGTGGAAGGTTTAAAATCTAACATGTTAAGCATTACTCTAATTTGTGATGATAATTATGAGGATAGTTTTGTTCAAAAAAGGTGCATTGTATATGACTCAAATGATTATGTGGTAATGGAAGGATGAAGAAGCTCTGTTAACTGTTATGAAGTTCTTCCAAAGTTTGTTTATGTGGTCAGACTGCCAGCATCAATATGATTGAACTTTAGCATCAAAGACTTGGTCGTATGAATTACAAAAGTTCGTCAAATTTTTCTTAGAAAAAAATTGTTGGTGGTTTTCTTAAACTTGAAAAGATTGATAATATTGTCGATGAACCATGTCAACAAGGAAAACAATATAGAGTTAGTCATAAGAAGACTTCTAGCATTTTGACAAATAGACTTTTAAAACTACTTCGTATGGATCAAATGGGATCATCTAGGACTGAGAGTCTAGGTGGTGGACGTTTATTTTGGTTGTTGTGGCTGACTATTCTAGGTTCACTTGGATAGAGTTGTTAAGAAAGAATCTGAGGTGTTCAATTTTGTCAAATACTTATGTAAAAGACTTTAGGATAAGAAATAGTGCGGTGTAACTACAATCAGGAATGATCATAGGAAAAAGTTAGAAAATTCTTGTCTTGAGAATTTTTTTCTTGGAGGAGGGAATCCAACAAGAATTCTTTTCATCGATCATTCCTAAACTAAATGGAGTAGTTGAAAGGAAAATTAGAGTGTTTCAAGAGATAGATAGAGTCGTGCTTCATGATAAGGGCCTAGCAATGCATTTTTGGGATGAGGACGTTAACACTGCATGTCACATAGTGAATAAAGTTTACCTTAGATCTAAGACTGAGAAGACACCTTATGATAGGTGGAAGGGTAGAAAGCCTACCGTCAAATACTTCAAGTGTTGGGTAAAGTGTTACATTTTGAGAGATAGAGAGAACTTAGACAAGTTTGACTCTAAAAGTGATGGAAGCAATATTTCTAAGCTACTTTGGAATTTAAGGGCTTATCAAGTGTACAATTTTTGCACACTCACAATTATAGAATCTATAAATGTAATTGTTGATGATACATTAAGTGAGTGGAGCCATTTGGTAACTTGGAAGAAATAGAACAAATAAGTGACGATCCTATCACTAAATCTAAAGAGGACCCTAACCCAAAACCTTAAGCTTCCCAAAAGGTATAGATACTCCATGTAAGGAACCATAACTATTTTTATGTCTAATAATCCTAAGGAACCATCATCTAGAGTTAAGTCTAATGATCGTAAGGACAATATCATTGGGAATTTAGAAAAATGGTTGAGACTATGTAAACGAGTTTTGAATAACTTGACATACACTAGTTATGTATTTCAAATTAAACCCAAGAAGGTAGAAGATGGCCTTAGTGATGAATGTTTGGCGAATGCTATGCATGAGGAGTTAAATCAATTTATTATGAATGATGTATGGTATTTAGTACCTAGGCCTAAGGATGAGAACGTTATAGGTACCAAGTGGATATTCAGGAATAAAACTGATGATCAAAGAACCATAACTAGAAATAAGACTTGGTTAGTTGTCCATGGATACACCTAGGTAGAATGTGTAGATTTTAATCAGACTTATGCCCTCGTAGATCAAGTTTCATCTATCGAAATCCTACTTGTTGTGGCTTGTACTTTGAAATTCAACCTATATTAAATGGACGTCAAGAGTGCATTCTTTGAATGGAATTCTTCAAGAAGAGACATATGTTGAACAATCTAGAGGATTTGTTGATCCTAATTTTCTCATTATGTCTATAGACTTAAAAAGACCTTATATATACTAAAACAAGCTCCTAGGGTATGGTATAATAGACTAACTGCGTATCTAATGGAACATGGGTCTTCAGAGATAGTTCAGATAGAACTTTGTTTATTAGACGAGTAGAGAAAACCATCACTATAACTAAGATATATGTTGATAGCATTATATTTGGATCTCACATTGACTCACTTGCCCATGAGTTTGCTGAATGCATGAAGCAAGAATTGAAATGACTATGGTGGGATAACCATATTTCTTTCTGACTTTGAGGTAAAACAAACTGATGATGAATTGTTCATATCTCTATCAAAATATGCTAAGGATCTAGTGAAGAAAGTTGGGTTATATAGTACGAAACACACCAAAATATCCATGAGCACTAGTGTTAAGATATGTCATGACCCTATTGGAAAAAACGTTGATCAAACACTTTATCTGAGTATGAAAGATAGTTTACTCTATCTTGCGGCTAGTAGACCTGGCATAGCATTTAGTGTTGGTGTTTGTACTAGATTTCAAGCTGACCCTAAGAAGTCTCACTTAAGTGTTGTGGGCATATCATTCTTTATATCAATGGCACAATAGATTGTGGAATTTTGTTCTCTACAGATTCTAATCTAGATCTAACCGGCTATTCTGATGTTGATTGGGTTGAAATTGTCGATGATAGAAAAATCACCTGGAGAGAGTGTTTTTATGTAGAAGAAAATATTAAAGTTTGGATGAGTAAGAAACAGAATTCTATATCATTGTCTACGACTAAGGTAGAATAAATAACTGCAAGAAGTTGTTGTGCTCGACTGCTTTGGATCAAACTAATGTTGAGTGATTATCAAGTCGAATAGGATACTATGATTGTGTTTTGTAACAACACAAGTTCTATAAACATTTTCAAAAATTATGTTCAACATTTTCGAACCAAACATATAGATATTAGATATCATTTCATCCTAGAGCGTATGGAGACTCGTGTTGTATCTCTTGAGCATATCTTCACAAAAAACCAGTTAGTTGACTTTTTCACCAAGCCATTAGATGGTCTTAAGTTTGAGTTTCTAGGGAAATCTATTGGTGTTTGTGTACCTCCTTGAGTAGGTCTATAGGTACATGCATCTTCAAGTTCATTGTGTTTATATATTCATGCATACACTCTCATTCTTTGTATATTATCTCATTTTTATTTAATAGAAAAAGGGGAGTTTTGATGTTATAGCACTTTAAAGTGATTGAACATGTTATTTTATGACCGAGTACTAGTAAAATTAATGAACTTGACTAAAGTTTCTATTGACTTAGTTTAAAAGTTGTTTGGAGTACTTGGTATAGATTGCTTCATGTATCATTTGAGCTGCACGCAGTAGGCTTATGAGTGAATTTTGACCCCGTGTGTGAGATTTGGAATGACGATCATCGGTATGGTGGAGTGACCTCAAACGTGAATTGAAATTTAACTAGATAACCTAAGATCTAGTATATGCTTCATAAAGATAAGTACAATGAGCTTCGAATTGTGATCTTAATAAGGGAAAGAAAATGTGATAGATCTTATACTTTTCTTAATAGTCTTTATGATTCGAGTAATTAAGTCTACTATGGTATCTAAACTTGATACTCTATAGTCATCTGACTTGGGAGTTATCCGCTTAAAACTCACTACAAGGGTCATTTAAATTACATAAGATGAGGAAAGAGAAAAAAACTATGCTCACGGAAAATGGAGAAAAAGTTATAAAAAAATATGAGCTATCTTTGTTTAATAGGTCCTAATAGTGTTGGGTTTCACTTTCGTTATTTGAGAAAAATAATCTACTTGCTAGTAATTATATTTTACATGTCCCTTCCACAAAATTAAGCTTTTGATTTTTGCTTACAGAGCGCTTGGGGCTCACTAGGTGCCTAAAAAACGCTCGAGCAATCCCCTGGAATTTCCATATGCTCAAGCTGGATTGCACATAAAGCCATGATTTCTTTTCATTTTCCACATTCTTCTTATACTTTAAACTCTTCATTACATCCTAATCTTCAAAACTCGATATAATCTATCAAATATGGCATATTAGCATCACATTGTGGCTGGAGAATCATCACACGTACACACCATCAAATCAAAGGTAATTTTCCAAACTTTTACTAATTATTTTTAGAATTGTAAATTATAAGGTTTTTGTGATTTTGGAAAATTTAAGTATAATTGTTTGAATTTATAAGGCTAAAATATAAACGGGCTTGATGTGATGAATGAGTTTATCTGGATTTTTTGTGTCGGTTTGTTCTAAAATTGGTTGGATTTTGGAAGATGCTCGAATGGGCTCAAGCGCTCACAACATCCTCTCAAGCCGTTAATTTAAAAAAACAAAAAACAAAAATTTCATCTAATTTAAAATCATTATCCTATTTCATGTTTTCCATTTTTCTTCAATGGATTCATGCATTCTAGTCAATTTTTAACTATTCATGTGCATTTTCATCTAATTCATCTCATACTTCCATGTGTGTCATTAGGTCATAATTCATCAAGGTACATTCATACCGTGTCCTATTAGTATTGATTTGTTAATTTGACCTTAATTTGTTATCCAGATGCCTTAATTCGGGGATTCTACTTCACTCGATAGGTCAAGATTTATCTCTTCGAATGCTCAAGAGGTTTTCAATTCCGAGTTCTCGTCTTGTTTGGTATTGTTGGAGAGAGAGGTAGAACTCTTTGAACTTCATCCCTATATGGCTGCTATCTTTGCATTTCGCAGTTGGGAGTTTGTAATTTGTCAATTGACTCATCCAAGTTCCTAGTTTGGGACTTCTATACAAATATACATGTGGTTTTGGATCAGGTACTGAGGATTAATCCCAATGTTATATCTCGTATAATTAGTCCATATTTGACAACCATTATTTGGGTAAATAGAGTTTTGAATAGTGATTTTTTGGAAAATGTGTGGTTGAAAAATAGAAAAAAAAATTAGGTTTACGTGTAAAATATTTTATTATGTGAATGTGCGGTTAAAAATGAGTGTGTAGAAAAAAAGTTTTGAAATAATGTTTGTCAAGCAGGGGCTTAATATTCCTCGGATTATTAATCATTAGTTTTCATTTTGGTTGCTGTTGTTATTCCTTCCCACAACCTTTTAGCGTCGACTTTGTTAACTATCCTATAGCAGTTGGCCATGGACTGATTGCCAAGGGTGCTTGACCTGTTGAGCGACAAGTCCTTCTGTGCATTCGGTGCATGAAGTTATGGCATGTCTTCCATAAGTATAGTCTACCTCTTAACAAGACATGATTCATTTGCCCTTTTACATGGCAATTCCATCGATCTTCCTCCTTTCATTGTACACCATATGTCAGGGATTTTTTAGCCATTGGTATATGATACGGTGCCAAGTGTTAGATCTTGAGGTTAGTTTTTCCTGAGGGTCTTGAGCTATTGGAACCACTTATCGACCAGTTCATTATTGTTTAAAGTCAGTCTCCATGGTCGTGTCATCCGAGCAAAACCTAGTTCGCAATTTTCAACCTTTTTTACAATCTCAAACAACACATAACTCTCTAATAATATATATATATACCAAACCAAAATCCATCCCTATATTATGTTGAGCCATTATTCATCCAAGAGAACATGTTGTTGAAGATCAAATATGCATTTCATAATTCTCTTGTCTCAACCACAAGATCAAAGTATCAAAATCCCAAAAGATAAAAAACACAAATAAACATCTACCAAATATATTTCAAAGTTCTGAAGATTTAAAAAGGTGACTAGAGTTTCGGTTCTTGAAAAATGAGTTCATTCTTGTTGATCCACGAAGAGAAAAGAAGTCCAAAGGTTCCGGAGCTGGTAGTGGAGCGCATAATCGATGAGTTCATCGGTAATTTCAAGTTGGGTCAAATTCTATTAAGATTTAGTTATATCTGGACCAATTCTGTAAATTTAATCTGTTCTAGTGGATTATTTATTGGTATGTATGCCTGAAGTTTTTTTTCTCTTGAAAAGTTCTTCAAGGTTTTTCCATTGTAACCAAATCTTGGTATTGTTTACTTTTTTGTTTCATTATTTATGCTTGATTGATTGTTAGGTTTTAAATTGATTTCAATTCATCTAGATACAATAAATTGTGACTTGTTGTATGTTATTATATGTTAATTTTTAATTTCGTATATTACAGGATTTACAATCTATAAATAGGTGGCCAAGAAATGGGTAAAAAGCTATCTAGGCCTTTTAATTATAAGGTTTAGATGACCAATATAAACATTTTATCTTCCTAATTTCTTCGATTTCGATCAGATATCCGATAACATAATAAATCTGATATGAATTTTACAATAAAATATCAATTGGATTATCAGATTAGATAATTATTCTTAGTTGATCGAATCGAATATGGCATATCCGATCCATATTCAATACATTTACAACCTTATCTTTAAGTGTTAGTTGGGTCGAATCTCGATTATTACAAGTGGTATTAGAGGAAATTGGGCATTGGATTTCCCAAGATCACTCACAAGAGTTTGGATGAGATGGGATCTAACTCAGAAGCGGCTACTGATGGTGATATAGATTAGGTTGCTGATACCAGGGACGGACCCATCATTGGAATTCAGCCCGGGCGGGTTAACCGATCAACGTCGACAATCAACGATCGTAAGGGCAAGGTCATGCATTAATACTTAAAACTTAATATATATTATTATGTTAACAATAATATCAAACTTAGCAAGTGCCCTAATGGTAAGGATTTCAATAATTTTTAAGGATAGTCACGGGTTTGACTCCCTCCTCCCTATTTTCATTAATTTTGGTAAAAATTGTAAATGGTAAAAATTGGAGAACTAAAAATATATGAATTGCAAGCTAGGGAATCGAACCAGAGACATCTCATAAGAATTGCAAGCTCTAACCAACTCAACTAAAGAAGGCACTTGATAATGAAATGAAATAACAGTTATATAAGCTAAAAATTTATCTATTGTCAAAAAAGTTCTCGACGGTTCCAGCACGGGTGACGGCGAGGGCTCACCGAGTGTTGGGTCCGCCCCTGGCTAATACCCCTTTGTTATTCATGACAAAAGGGAATATGGTATTGATTTAGGGAAAGTAGTAGAGTGGTATTGATTTAGGAAAAGTGGTAGAATAGTATCGATTTAGGAAGAGTAGTAGAGTAGCATTGATTTAGGGAGGGTAGTAGAGTAGTAGTATTTATTTGGCTAGCAAATAGTTGATCTTGATGGTTTTTAGTATATTGATATTATATTTGATGTTTTGTATAAAGTTGATATTATGTTTTGATATTACTAGCTTGGTATATGTTAAGCTTATTGAGAGCATGTTTGAGCCCTATTTTTTTTTTGGAAATAATGCATTTTGGAATAGTATTTTGATGGAAAATGTGTGTTATTAAAAAAATAAGAAAATGTTTTGGGTTTGAGTGTGATATTATTTTATTGAAAAATATGTGATAGAAAATAAGAGAGAGAATAATGTATTTTGAAAATAATGGAGACTAAACGAGGTGTGTGTGTGTGTGTGTGTGTGTGTGTTGTTTCAGGATATAGGTATGACAGCAATTGAGACATAGTTTTGGTTTTGAGTCATTAAGTTGATTGGTATTAGGTTTTGTTCATTGTTCAGTTATGAAATAAATGATTTTGTCACAGAATGTCAAATGGAAAGTTTTTTAGTTCTAAAGTATATTGGTAAAGTTCTGTATCCAAAAGTCATTTTATCGAGTTGTATTTAGGATTAAATGATCGAGTGTTGGAAGTGTTTCTAGAAGAAGTCAAAGTCAGCTCAAGAAGATCAAGTCAAGGTAAAAAAAACACTCGAAGTTTGCCAGTGAGCCATTTGAGTGGTTTGCAGGACCTGATTGCCCGCTGGCCGCGTAAAGGGTACTTGAGCAGTTATGTCATTCGGGCAAAACCTAGTTCGTGATTTTCTGCCTTTTTATAATCATACGCAACTCATTACTCTCTAATACTATATTTATCGAATCAAATTTCGTCCCTATAATGTGTTGGGTCATTATTCATCCAAGAGAACATATTGTTGAATATTAAATACTCATTCCTATATTTCTCTTGCCTCAATCACAAGATCAAAACATCAAAATCCAAAAGGATAAAAAAAAAAACACCAATAAACCTCTACCAAATATCTTTTAGAGTTCTAAAATCCAGAAATGTGATTAAAGCTCCGATTCATGAAGAATGACTTCGTTCTTGGTAATCCATGAGGAGAAAAGAAGTCCAATTGTTTTGGAGCTAGCGTGGAGCACACAACTGATGAGTTCTTTAGTGGTTTCAGGTTGAAGGTCAGAGTCTACTAAGGTTTAGTTATATTTTGATTAATTCAGTAATTTTAATCTTTTCTAGTAGATTATTTACTGGCACGTGTGCCCAGAGGTTTTTTCTCGTGAAGAGATTGTACGACGGATTTCGCATATTTAAAATACAGAAATTGTTACAAAATTGTATTTTGAAAAATACAAATAGATGATAAGAATCTTCTTGTAATTGCAAAGTTATAATTAATGCTCTGATTAATGATCTCGATGTTTGAAGACGAGGAACCACGTGGCTTGAATTTTAGGCTTCGAGATTTGTTGAGAATTTGATTTGTTACTTGTTCGACGCTTGAAGTTTGGAGGTTGGATTTGTACTTCGAAAAAACTTGGACTTGATTTTGATTTGATTTGAAGAAGACTTTGACCTTCTTGGATTTGTTTAATTTGAAGAAGATTTTGATCTTCTTCGTGTTTGCCGGACCTGGAGTTGAAAGAATTCGTTCAGCACTTCGTGATTTTCTTTTGCCATTTTCCTCCTCTTTTTCTCCCCTTTTGCAATGAACAATTGACTTTATTTATAGAGAAAATTCGTGACCAATTTTGGTAGTTACTCAATTAATTCAATTAAATTGATTATAATTGAATAGTTGTGGATTTTAAAAATAGTGGATGAGCCTTTAAAATTTAATTGGCTTTAGTAGACTTTAGTTTAATAAATTGAATTGGGTTAATCATTTAAATTAACACAACCCATTATTTGCCAATTTATTTATTTATTTTTTTATGTCTAGAAATGCCCCCTCAAAATTTATTTATTTATTGTGAAATAAATAAATTAATAAATCTTTATTTTTCAATTTTTTTAACGTAACTGTTATTCAAAATTTATTTATCTTACACAATTCCTAATCTACTTGATTTATTTATTTATTTATTTTATTTAATAGAGTTCTTATGTTTTATGGTAAGTTGAGTTCAAGTGAAACCCGATATTTAACTATTTTTATAAACAAATTATGAGATTTAAAGACCAATGGTCAAATTTGCCAAAAAAGGTAAAAAAAAAAAAAAAAATTCCTTCTCTTCTTTCTTCTGCCATTTTTCACGTATTTTTTTTCAGTTGGTCCCGCCGTCGACGAAAACCAAAACCAAACAATATTTGGTTTCAGCCGACACATATTGGTTATTGGTTGCTGCCGACGGCAGAAACCAATTTGTATTATTCTTTTTTGTTTTTAACGTTTTTTTACTGCATGAACAGTGTAAGACACTGTTCACGTGAACAATACATTTTTTTTTTTAGTTTCTTCCCCCCTTCCTCTTTTTTTTTTTTTTTAAACAATTGGAGCTAATATTCTTCATTTTTTTTTTTCAAGAATTCAACTTTCGAAAAAAGTAAAAGATTTTTTTTTGAGGTTCGAGATTTTCTTGATGTAGAGTAGAATTTTATACTGCAATTATTTTAGGGTTCAAAAGATACTCAAAATCGCCAGCCTTTTCATGTACATTGAAGACCAAGAATTGCTACCTTTCACCATTCAAGGCGCATTGTCTTTGAGACCAAGAACCGTTCCTTCCCGTCCAAGACACTTTGTGTTTGAGACCAAGGACATTCCTTCGACCGTATAGGCACATTGTGTTTGGGACTAAGGACCGTTCATTCGACCGTCCGAGGCACATTGTGTTTGGGATCAAGGACCGTTCGTTCGACTGTTCGAGGCACATTGTGTTTGGGACCAATGACCGTGATTAGAACACTATGTATGGATGGTGTGAACTGCTCTTGAGACCAGTGACCGATTCCCTCGACCGTCCAAGACACTTTGTGTTTGGGACCAATGATCGACTCTTTCGACCGTCCAAGGCACTTTGTGTTTGGGACCAAGGACCGACTCCTTCGACCGTCCAAGACACTTTGTTCTTTATGTTTGGGACCAAGGACCGGCTCCTTCGACCGTCCAAGACACTTTGTGTTTAAGACCAATGACCGTTCCCTCGATCGTCCAAGACACTTTGTGTTTAGGACCAAGGACCAGCTCCTTCGACCGTCCAAAACACTTTGTGTTTGGGACCAAGTCGACCGTCCAAGGCACTTTGTATTTGGGACTAAGGACCTTCATTCGACCGTCCAAGGTTCATATGTCCATTATTAGTGATTGTCAGGAGAATTCAGAAGGTGCCATGTCTAACCGATCTAACAGTCATCTTCTCTTTTGTGTCTCCCGAATACATAATCAGATGACGAATTTTTAGATACGTCACCTAAACACTGAATACGGGTATTTTTTTTTGTTATCTCCACTTTTTTGTAGGTTTTCTAAGCATTCCTGAAATATTGAATTTCTCTATGAATCTAAACTATTTCCAAGATCTCACTGGCGAGAAGGATGAGAGAATCGGTGGGCTTCAAGGAATAGATGGTACTCATGATTTTCACAGCCCACCTTGCAAATATCCGAATACTATTAATGAAGGTATTTCGGCGTTCAACGTAGATGATTTTCGAGATGAAGGTGAAGTGAACTCCGAGACTGCGAGAGCTAACATTTCAAAGATCAATCAAGAAGTTTCAACTGCGCCACCTTCATTGGCTTTAGTTAACGTTCCACTTTTAGAAACAAATAATCATCGGGCAGTTCCTGATTTGTTCTTTCATGGCTGGTCTTTCGCCTGGGATAACTCAAGAGTCTCCTTACTTGAAAGCTGCTTTGCAAGAAGCTATGACCAATTATTTTCAGAAATATTTTGGGGACGTCTTGAAACATGAGTTTTCCAACATCCGATCTTGGTAGAATGAGAATAATTTAATTCTTCAAAACGTGATTACCAATTCAATCCGCACAGATCCAACACCTTTGATAGAACGCATGGACGTATTTCTTAAAG
>CAIGRR010140185.1:2849-17941 GCA_903798365.1 Fraxinus sp. 1973-6204 | reverse complement strand
AGACGAGTGAGACTCAATAACGACGTTATTTTCAATTTTAATTGGATTTTAATCGGTACCAAACGAGCTCTAAATTTGTGTCGTGACATGGAAAAAATGATCCATTTCTAAGAATTTCATAAAATTAACTTCATATTTTTTTAAAATTTTAAAATCAATATAGAATTTTGATTGAATTATAATCGATTTTGACATCGAAATAGAGTTAGATTTGATTAGTTTATAAAAAGAGGTGGACTATTTATCTAAAATATTTTTTAAAGGCTATTTTCAACTACGTACAAACTACAAAGGCCTTTTATAAAATTCGCCTAATATATATACACACATAAAATTACGACAAAAATAACTATTCAATTATGGCGCACGGAGGCTACGGCAAGCGCAGAGTTGCCGACCGCCAAGTCGCGGGCGGGCGGCGGCCGAAATCCCTAGCTGTCGACAAGAAGCCCAAACCCAAAGCGAAGGCCGTCTCTCTCAAAAACCAAATTCGATCTATTGAACGCATGCTCCGCAAAGTACTCACTACCTCCTTAACTTTACCAATTATACCCACTTAAAATGCATATGAATATATACATGCTAGTTTGTGTAATTTTATGTATGTATTGGCTGTATGGAAAATTTGGTGTTCAATTGGTGTGTGTAGAAGTGGCGGGTTCCTTTTAAGTTGATTAATGTTCAAGTGCGGAAGCGTAGCGTGCAACTTTATATTTGCTGTTGCTTCTTAATTAGGTTAAAATGAATGGTCCTCTTTTATATATATATATATATATATACTTCTCTTAATATTTGTAATAAAAAATTGGAGTTTTTTGTATCCACGGCAATACCCATTTTCCTAATATTATAACTACAAATTAGCTTATGCAGCTAATTATTAGATTCATTATATATACGTTCAAGAAAATAAGTAGTTGTAAGTTAGTTATATATATGAAAAGGGTGGATAAAATAAGCAAATAACACTTAAAAGTGGTTCCAGACATGGAGTGTGAAGTTGTTCCTGGATGCTCATAGATGGAAAGGATGTTATTAGAGATTACAAATGTGATCCAGCCGGTGAAAGACCATGGAACTTCCCCAACTTATCAAAAATATGGACAATTTTTAATTGGTACTTTTTTTGATTGCAACATTAATACTGTGTTTAAAGGAATGGCAGGGTTATGGAGTTGGAACTTGTTAAGAATTCATAATTCTCAAAGGCTTGATTATATTGTAATTTTTATAGACTGTTACCCAAACATCGATTCAATTTTTGTGTTTGAGATCAAAACTTAGGCTGTAAAAAAGGAATTCTTTCTATTTATATTTTGTCCGCAAAAGGAAAAGAGCTAATTTTTTTTACTAAATGTA
Organism: Fraxinus sp. 1973-6204; assembly: GCA_903798365.1. Taxonomy (NCBI): domain Eukaryota; kingdom Viridiplantae; phylum Streptophyta; class Magnoliopsida; order Lamiales; family Oleaceae; genus Fraxinus; species Fraxinus sp. 1973-6204. The sequence goes on along the minus strand of CAIGRR010140185.1, from coordinate 16,582 downwards.
CCTGTAATTGTTGGCGTATGTTGTAGTTTGTATTGACTGTTACCCAAACATTGATTCACTTTTGTGTTTGAGATCAAAATTTACGCTGTTAAAAAAGAATTCTTTCTATTTATCTTTTGTTTGCAAAAGAAAAAGAACTAATTTTTTATACTAAATGTACCTGTAATTGTTGGCGACCATTCTGATTATAATTTTTAGTGTCTCTCTCTTATCCCTGTAACTTTCTTGATCTCCTTATACCTCTTATTTTCATTTCCAGATAAGAAATTTTTTTAGTAATATTGTCTGTGAAACTGTTTACTTTCTTGAACTGGGTTGGTTTTTGTATAGTCCTTCCAATTGGTTTTGCTTTTAAACTAAGGGTGTATCTGTTGCTTCGAACTGTTATTGATTTTCCAATGGACGACATCATAGTTTGTTACTAACCTAACATGCAGGATTTGCCACCGGAAGTCAAAAAAGCGCAAGAGAAGAAGTTAGAAGAACTCAAGAAACAACAAGAGATACACAACCAGCTGGCAGTGGAGCGTAAAATATTCTTGCGTAACAGAAAGATAAAATTTTTTGGTAACTAGTAGCTCTATTAGGATTATGCAGTTTGTTTTATGTTCATGTGTATTTGCTACTGTACATGTTGATGATTGATGAGACTCGAAGTTTAAATTTGCATGGCTAGAGAGAAGAAAAATAGAGCGAAGGATAAGACGTTTGGAAAAACAGCAACGTGCTTCATCTGGTCAAGCCCAGGAAACTGATATTACCCAGCAACTTTCTAAACTGAAAGAAGATCTTGAATATGTTAGAGTAAGCTGCAAACCAAATTGCTGTATGCACTTAATGCCCTGTTTTCAATTTTTAGTATTTTGGTTGATCCATTTACTATCCCGAGATCCTCTTCTACATACATGTTTTTTCTCTTTTGTTCAAATCAGCAGCTTTAGATACTTGGTGTTATAGACTAATCTGAGTTGTTAATACTTTATTTGGATAAAAGAAGAGCAGCAGGCCATCTTATTCCCTGCTCAGAGAGAGAGAGAGAGAGAGAGAGAGAGAGAGAGTTGTGCATGGCCTGTGGGCAAACAGGAAAAGCTTGAAATGGGTGCGTAGAATATTGAGCCCATGTTTGACACCCATTCTATATCTCATTCTCATTCTCATTTTTTTCTCTTACTTCATTTCAACCACACATTCTTCCAATAAAATAATATTACACACAAATCTAAAACTTTTCATAACTTTTCGACCACACATTCTCCCATCAATCATTATTCTAAAAATTCTTATCTTCAAAAAATGGGTGTCAAACACACCCTAAATCCTTGCTTGTTTGAGCCCCATCCTTTAAGAACTCGTTGTTTTCAAAACTCATTTTCAGCCACACATTCTCCAAATAAAATATTTCTACACATATGCCCAAAACTTTTTCCTACCTTTAAACCACACATTCTTCAAAATATTACTATTACAAAATCGATTTTCCTAAAAAATGGGGCCCAAACAACCCTATTTTGTTTGCCTGGATCAAGAAAATTGTTGCATGGAGTTTATTAAAGCTTGAACTGCGTGGCTGTTTAAAATTTTTTGCATACTTACCGATGATGCCAATATACAAACAGTGGATGACATAGTTTTGTGTAGGAATTTGCATAAATTTAGATTTGAGTAAACATTTGGTTCATATCCAAATTATGTCTGCATATTTATTTGCTGAAGAGCGCTACTTTCTTGTAATTAATTGCAGTTCTTCCCGAAGACAGAGAAATATGTTTCATTATTTATGGGAGGTGATGAAACTGAGGTTGTAGAGAAAAGAAATAAATTGCGCAGACAGATTAAGGACAATCTAATTAGCGCTGCTGCAAGTGGGAAGGATCTGGAAGGTACTATCCATTTTTCTTCTTATATCATTGATTCACCTAACCCTAGCCTGATTAATTTTAGTGCTGAGACTATTTCTTTTCTTGATAAGAATTGCTTGTTAGTCTAAAATCATTTACTCATGGAAGCTTACGTGATTCTTGACTATTGAGTAACTTTAGAAGTGTTGTCATAGGTTAACGATGTGATCCTTCCTTATGATGTATAACATGTTAAATATGTAGGTCCCAAATTAGTTATCAGTAGTGAGAGTGAACACATAACCTAACAAATTTAACAGTTTTTAAATGAGTACACTGAATTAAACCACATTATAAAATATGACATAGAATAATGAGAGGGAAAATAGTGAGGATAATGGAAATACTCCATCCTGGTTTTGGCTCGCTGCTACTTGGGCCTGAATGGATGAACATGCAACCTAATAAATTTTTAACAGTTTAATTGAGTATATCGAATTAAACCACATATTTGAATATAGCATAGAACATTGAGAGAGAAGATAGTAAAGGATAATGGAAATACTCCCTCCTGTCTTTAACTCGGAGCTATTTGGGCCTGAATTGATGAACACCTAGATTTTTCGTACACAATATCTTCCTATTAAACTTATCCTTTACCCATTGTTATAGTCATACTTTCTGTTTTATAGATCCCAATGAGAAAGTTAAGTTTCAAAAACCAAGTCATATTTTCGTTGTTTAATCATTCCGGAGATGATGTCATAGGGTCGTGATTGAATCAGGTGCACAGCACATAGACTTCTGCACCTATTTTACAAGCACATACAATGAAATTGCTTGCTTGCTTGACGAATATGACCATGTATCCATCCTCTTGTAATTGTGTGTGGCATTTTACTTTGATTAGAAGATGAAATCACCAAGTTCCCTTCTTTTATGTGGTAATACTGTAGTGATTTTATTGGATGGAAAAAGGTGGCAGAAAAAGTTGATAAGACTATTGTGCAAGTACAGTTATAGTTTCCAAAAGCGCCCCTGATTTTCAGACAGGGAGTGGTAGAAAAAAGGCAATAATCATCTAAAACCTGAATGAGGGTGAAGTGTTTGATAGTGAATCTCTCTTGTTATTTTGAACTTGTTGGAAATTGTATGTAAAATATCAGAAGTCACTTTGATCTTTGTATTTAAACTTAAAGAAGGCATTTGTTAAGATTTATTGCACTTTTGAAAGCCAACGAGCATAATCTTTTCCTGGACACTTGCAATGCCTCTTCTTTTCCTTTCCTAGACGCTTCTTTAATTCTCTCTTGTCGCAATCTGGAAACTTTAAAATTGAGAGAGGGAGTTGATAAACCTGAGATATGATAGCAAGAGGAAAATGAATCAAAGAAATACCCGTACATTTGCAGAAATATGTATATGATGACGTCGTGAGTTGCTCTTTTTCTTATCAATAGTACAGTATCCTCATATGATTGTTTAAAATTTTAGAGATGCATATAGACAAATTTTGAGGCTGGCAGTTATTACATGTCTTATCAGAGGTTTCCAAATTGTTAGTCCAACCAGAGCTTGGTATCCACAGGGGGGAGAGTTTGTTCTGTCATTCAAGCATGACTTGTTGTTATATTTCTTATATTAGTGTCTTTTTCTTTTTTCTTTTTGTTAAATGGTCAACTCTTATGTCTTTTGTTTGGACTCATGCAACAGAGACTGGGAGTGAGGATGATGGGCTCTTGGAACTAAGTGATGACGATTTCTTCTTAAATGGAAGCTCAAGTGACGATGCTGAAGCAGACGATGAGTGGACAGATAAAAGCACAAGGTACATATTTCAACTGTCAAGAGACAACTATAGTTTATTTCTGATTGCAACTGATCTCTTAAGGACTGCCTCAGTATATCTAATTTAATATTGAGACATAGGTTGTGTTCAGCTAAGCTAAAAAGTTAAAAAGTTCTTCTATATATTCTGTCAAAGTCGAACGCTAATTTCAATCACACATTCATAAGTGCTACCCAGTTATTATCCACACATTTTGTGGACATGGTGCTATTTTTCCTAAAAAGTTCTTAATAAGCTTTCCCGAACAGAGGCATAGAGACTTCACAGAAATTTATTTCTCATTTTCACGTGTTGGCTGTCGAGCTGGTCCACCTCTTAAGCTTGTCTTGTAGAACATCTCTAGTAGCTTAAACCTTTTCATATGCCAATGTGCATGGGTACAATTGCTTGGCTGAGTCTCGTATTAAGAGAAAAAGGTAATGTTTCATCGAAACACCATTCAATTCTGTTGTAATACCTGAAGGTTAGTTTGGTGAATTTTGAGTGCATTAAATTAATTAACACATCCTATTTAGATCTCACCTTTAATGAGCATTGAGAATTTAATACTAAATATCCATCTTCCTTCTGAAACTTTCTTCTTGATTCAACTGGTATCAACAGAAACTTTCCATTTTGTCTTCAGGGAACAAGCTTCTAGTGCTTCTGGTAAAGCAACATCCGGGATGTCCAGTGATGAAAGAACTCAGGTTTTTAGTTTAGTTTTTGTATTTTCTGCTCTAAGATTAGGCGTTCAAGTGATATACCTTTCCATTTCAACCTTGATATATTTATGCAGAGACAGATTTCGGCTCGTGCTCTAATGCCTCCTCCCGGACCATCTTTCAAGTCAGTTCCTACTTCGCTTAAAGATAAAACTAAAGTCGGAGGATCTTCAAGTAAGAAGGCATACATACGTAAAGCTGATGTATCAACATCCAGCAACACATCCAACAGCATTGGTAGATCTTCGTTCAGAAAGAGAGGTCCCGTGGAGTCAAACACAGGCAACAGCGGTAATCTAAGTTCCAACTCAGACGCTCGAAAACCCAGAAGAAAAAGGAGGCCTAAGAAGAAAAAGCAACAAGTGGGGTAGTTTTGACTGCAATATGTGACACTTAGTTGTGATGTTGTTTCAATTGTTGTTCCCCTTTTTCTTTCTTTTGCTCGGAATTTTAAGTTCCTATTACGTTATTTGGTTATTTTTTGATATTTCGTAACCGAGCAACCATGTTGTTTAAGTTACTTGTTATGTTTCTCCAATTACAATTATGTTATGTTGAATCCTAAAAATTTATTTTACCTTGATTTTGCATACATTTCCATCTTCTGTGCATTTGACTGGATTTCAGATATTTGGTTTTGTTGTAACTTGTACTAAGTGGATTCATGTTGTTGTTTACCTTAATAGTTACCAAATAAACTTAAACTGGTTATATATTGAAAACAGGAATTGAACTTTATGACATCAAGTCTTCAGTTGTTAATTGTTATTTAGCCCCTGTTTGACAACCATTATTTCAAAACTCTTTTTTCTATATACTCATTTTCAACTGTATATTCATGAAATAAAATATTCTACACGTAAATTCCAAAATTTTCCTCTATTTTTTAATCACATATTCTTTAAAAAAACACAATTCAAAACTTCACTTTACCAATCAATTGATCAAAGATTCAAATCATGAATTGAAATTTAGCGATGCATATATGGTATATGGTATGTTTGGAAATGTGGATAGAAAAGACAGAAAAACTAGGCTAAAAAATGAAAACAAAATAATAATAATAATAATTATCAATCATACTGCTTAGTGTGATATAATGCTACATTTCAAATCTACACTAAATTCTTTATAGGTTCTCATCTCAGAGCTTGCCAAAGTTGAAACATGTACAGCAGATTTGTTGTCGTGAACTTGTTGGCCCTTCAATATGTTTCGACAACATTGGCAAGTCACACTTCTTAGCAAATGAAAAGATGTCAAAATGTAATGTATAGATGTGTCGAAAAATATTTCTTTTCATGACTACAAATCTCAATTCATACGCCATTGCCAAGGAAATTTCATCCTAACGTGCTAGTTACTTGAGAAGTAAAATTGCAGAAGGCTAAATCAAACTTAGCACACAAAATCTAAGTCAGCAATTAACCTTAAATTATTAATTAATTACACCCCACACCCAGCCCCACCCCAAAAAAATGTCAGCTTTTATAATACAGGGCTCCAAATGGTGCTTATCGATCAGTGTGATATGACATTATAATTAAGATGATAAATCAATTAAAATTATCTAAATATTATTTCACTACTTATGGATAAAAATTGACTATGAATATCATTATTCATAATCAAATGATAATTATCTCGTATAGTCTGTATAATAGTTTTAAAAATCAATGCCCACAGAGCTCAAAGATTTTCTTCACTGCTCAAAAAGATTCTCAAAATATAAAAAATTATGAATAGTATATCATGCCCACCAACTAGCTAGCATGATGATTTGGAATGACTTTGGATGCTCTGTCTATTACATTAAATAATGATACTCACATTAAAATTTGCAAATGGAACCTTTCTGTCTCTCATTTTTAATGGTTGCTGATATTCAAATATTTTACCTTGTTATGGCTTAAAAAAAAATAAAAAATCGTTGATTTGGAGAATACTTCATTCTCTTTGTGGTAGGGAACGATCTTTAAATGGAGGAATTGTCTCAATTCATGATAGGTTTAATAACAGCATTAGAAAATATATTCAATTTATCTTAGTAATCGTGCTATCGAGGTTTTTTTTTTTTGAATGTATGCCATAGGTATTATTGTTTCTAAAGTTGTTTATTGACCTAAATACATAATCGAAAGCAAAAATGTTGATTTATTTTTCTCATTTTTTATTAATTTTTCGTCGACATTTTTTTTTGCCCTTTACATATATCTTTCTAAAATAATTAGCTTGACAAAAATATGTTAGTATCTTTGTATGTTTTGGTTAATTTGATGAATTTATCACAAGCAAAACATTAACACAAAATGTTTCTTGCTATAATTGTATCAAGAAAAACTGTAATTTACTATTGTCTCCTGGAGAAAACTGTTTGGTACAAGAAAATTTCAACCAAATCTGTGATAACATATTTTGTTTCTGTCATATGAACAGATGATTCATGCACCAGAACCTAGGCAGTTGCTTCTGATCCTCTCATAATTCTAAGCCTCTTGCAGGTTGACATGAACATGCTGCACAAAACATATGAATAACAAAATGAGTAATCGGGGTTCTGGTAACATAGTTGTACAGTACTAAACAATATTATGAAATTAAAAGCAGTAAGTCAGCCCGGTCGAGACACTTACTCCCATGGAACATCTCCAACAAGCATCAAATCACCATCTTTATCTTCATAAGCTGGCGCATATTCAGATCCTTTGTAGCCTTCCCTTTCTGAATACTCCCCTGTTGAGGTACAACCAAACCATACATTCATTAGAACAACTAGAAAATAACAAAAAGGGGAATAGAATCGACCCAGTTTCGATCATCTGGGTAAGTTGTAGCAAAAGAAGCAAGTACGTGTGAGATTTTATTCTTATACCTAAGCGTAAAATAGCTCGACCCACACCCTACTGTAAAATAACATAATTAAGAATTATAAAGTAAATAATATCCTACCTATAGTGAGTTTGAACATGTTTTCCAAAGCCTTGAGGAGTTCTTGATATCCCTTGTAAATTTTCAGATCTATTTTTCTGAGATAAGGGGCTCCATCCATGCTTACTTTTACATAATTCCCAGTCTCAGCTTCTGTCCTTTTGGGTTGGACAACATTTTTTCGGTAGGATCTCACCGGTGGCCAGCCAACAATCTGCGACCTGCGTACATATATCATGTTAGTAGTTGTTCATGTTCAGTATAAGAGTTATGTCCTCTTTGCCACTAATTACATTTACAGTATAATAAAGAATTAACGTACAAGTGACCTTAAACTTCTCTATCTATCTCAAAAATGGCATCGTATAATTCTTTGCCTAGCATGAATATTAGGATTACCTAATAAATGTAACGAATGCTCGATGGTGACTTACTTAGATGCAGGTGCAGTTTCACCGTCTCTGGCTTTGGCATCGGACTTTCCCTTTAATAATTCACTGTCCTCGACCAATTCATTCGCGGCTCGCTTGTTATTCTTAGAAGTAGGTTCATCTGTGCCTGGCAATCCCAATCTGAGTTCAGTTGCCTTCAAATTAAGGTCATTTTCATGGATCATTACACCTTCCATTCCCAAATCCTAGAATTTTTTCCAAGGACCGTTACTTGGAGGGGTCAAGAAATGCTTTTGCTGGTATGGGTTTTGTGGGAGAAGTGTTAAAAACAAAAACCAAAGGTGTTTTATATTCAAGAGAAGAAATTAAGGATTTGTTTGTTTGAATCAAGTTCATGAATTTGGGACAAAAGAAAGTAAAGGTGCCGGCAGAAGTAGCAGCAGCTTTAAGGCAAGTGCTCCTACATTCAGGGGACAAGAAAGGGACAAGCTCAGCCGCCCATATAGAATACTTTAAGAGGATTCAAAGTAGAAACGGTCAAGCTGTGGTTTGGGGGTTGTGGAAGTTAATTCGGGTGTGGTGAACATCCTTTTCCCGATTCGATGTGACTTTGAGTGTTTCTAGGTGTGATAGTTAGGTGTGGTAGATATCTTTTCTTCGAAGGGGGTATTCACTTCGATTATTTCAGGATGTGGAAGTTAAATAAAGTGTGATGAACATCTTTTCCCGATGGGAAATTACTTCGACTAGTTGGGGTTGTAATATCCTTTTCTGACTGGGTATGATTTCAACTATTTCGTGCTGTGGAAGTTAACCAGGGTGCATAGAACTTTTTTTTTGTTCGTGTTGTCTATGACTTTGATATTTCGGGGGTTGTGGAAGTTAACTCAAGTGGGTGAACATCCCTTGAGTGCACACTGGGTAAACATCGTTCCATGTGCAGTAGCTCGTAAATTACACATGAGAGATAAATCGCACTAGGCAAGTTCGGTGCGACGAGCTTGACCGAGGAAGTATTTGCAGGGGATTCGAACTCGTGACTTTCGATCTCCGCGTTCACTTGCTCCACCAATTCAACCACCCTGAATGGGTGGGTGAATATCTTTTTTTTTTTGTTGACGTAGAAACTCGCAGCGACTACCCGTGAGTGCTCACCGATCATTTTTTGATTGGATATGACTTTGACTATTCCATAAATTAGGTGTAGTCTAGATCAACGTATTTTGTTAGTTAACATGACGTCAAGGAGTGGCTAGGTTCGCAAGCAAATCGAAATTAGTGATTAAATTGCAATAAATTGAAGACGAATGACATTGATGCCACTTCACTCAAACTTTGGAAACCCGTAATGCATTTAAGTCTATTTAATTTGCAATTTTCACATTTAGAAATGCATCAAACAAATTACTTGCAAGTATTTTCAAGATAAAACTTTGTTATGTTCGCCATTTTGACCCTAGCTAGTCCCACTTCTCGTTCTCAAACTCATGCGACTTTCGAGTAGTAAGGTCGTAATCAATCAGAATCACGAGTAATTTTTCAAAGTAAATTAATGTCAGAAACAAACTAGTTAAAAGATATACAATCCAACATGTAACACGCGCGCAAACTAATTTCTTGTTATTACTTCTTCATGAGAAAACAAACCAGTACAATGTTGGACCATGTTTTGCTGTCTATGGTTGTGTTGGGATATCCTTGTTTCTTTCATTATTGATTGAATGAAGAACAACCCGTGAGAAATAAATGTAAGGTTAGCTAGAGTTTGGAATTTGCCAGATTCAGCCAGTGATACACAACAAACAAATTGACAGAACATCATCATGTTTAATTTAGATGCCATATTTGAGGTTCTTGTCCACAAGAATTTTCAAGGTTTGGTTTTGAAATGACTCATCAAGTGGTGTTGAAATCAAGTTTTGAGTTGGCATGTTGTGTATAGAAGATTTGACCATGGAAAATCCACGTTGATTTCGTGAATGTTAGCTACTTGCATAAAAGGAGACCTTCTTCGCATTTCACCTAATAAAATGCTTTTCAATTTTATTTGACAATGACGTACCACATCCAATGATGATTATTAACATTGCTGATGAATAACATTACTGATCATAAATTGATCTAAACATTATTGAAAAGGAAAAAAAAAAAAAATAGCGACTAGAGCCTAGAAGTGCTTCCTAGAGCTGCTAGGGTTGGAGGAGTAAGTAGGAGAAAGAGTTGGAGTAGAAGCAAGGGCGCTAGAGCCCAATTCTTAGCTCGTGGCTTAGCGATGTAGCCTCGTTGGGAACTATATTAAATACCTCATCCCTAGCTAGTTAGAAATTAGAGGGATTGAGTCCGGGCAATAAGATATCTACTCTACTAGATTAGTAGTGTGTATATAAATAGTTTTTCTAATGTTCGACGGTACATTAATTGTCTTCTATCTAATATAATCTATGCTAGACAAAATTTAAACCTTTTTTATTATTTTTGTATTATTCCGTAAGGTGTTTTATCAAATCAAACTAGGCCCCTGTTTGGTAAACATTAAAATTTTCATTCTCGTTCTTCTACTCATTTTAAAACACACATTTTTAATAAAATAATATTTTTCATCACATCAATAACTTTTCCTTATTTTTCAACCACACATTCTCATCAATCTACTATTCCAGAATACATTCTTTCAAAATAATGTGGTTCAAATACACACTAGGTTTTAAAGTTAAATAGAAAATTAGACATAATTATTACATTGAATACAAAACCCTTTAATCATGTCGCTTCATAAAGTATTAGCCACTTTATATTAAAAAGATTAATAAGATAAACGGTGTTTTGAAGCGACATGACATGTATAATAAGTACATAACCAACTTTAATTGCTTTTGTTCAAATGAGCATGGAGTGTAAATGGAAAGGTATAAAAGAGTGGAATTATGTTCACATTACCTTTACGTAGGATGGTCGACCTCGAGTCACACAAAATTGCGCAATACAATTATAATTTAAAAGATTGTTTTGCTTGACGTGATTTATCTCGAGATCTGACAACCCATAACTTATATTGACATAGTCTATCCTATATCTAAGTTGTCATGCATGACTTGTTCTTACCAAGGTAAATTTGCTTATACTCCTCAACACGATTCATTTCATCCCGTGCTCGAACAATTGGATCGTATAGGAGAATCGACATGGAGTCTAAACATAATTGTATCCAATACCTATAACTTTGAAGATCTTACTTGACATGGCCTATACGAAAATTCGATAACCGACAACTTTACATGATCTATCCTATTTACATATTATCCCATGAAAAATTGTTGGATGTAGTCCAAAATTGAGTTTAACTTTAGTAAATAGAGAGATGTTACTGTGACAACTCACCCTCCAATAGAGGGGACATCAAGTGGCGCCCCTATTTTTGGGTTGGCCACCAATCCTGTCACACTATCTTTTTTTTAGTAAATAATTTTTTTTTTTTTTTTTTGGTGATCATCATGATGCCCAACACGCGTAGTACTACTGGACGTGTGGGGTCCAAATTCACACGGAGTGCATAATTGGCTGTTTCGTTTTATGTGGGCCCCAACCATGATATCTGGGAACAAGACATCAATAACCTTGTAATTTTGCCGGGTTTTGGTTATCACAAACTTTGCAAATTATAGTCGTTGATCCTGCCACGTACTTACCAAACACCATATATTTGTATTTAGCCCTTGGGTCAAATTCTTTTTTTCATTCTCATTCTTCTACTCATTTTCAACCACACATTCTCAAATAAAATAATATTTTCCATCACATCAATAACTTTTCTTTCTTTTTCAACCACATATTCCCCATCNCCCACGTTATTTTTTTTATTTTCATTCTTTTACTCATTTCAACCACACATTCTTCAATAAAATAATATTTTTCATCACATCAATAACTTTTCCTTCTTTTTCAACCACATATTCCCCATCACATCAACCAAAAAAATACATTCTTTTAAAAATAATGTGCACCAAACGGGGTCTAAATTTTGACCCCATTTTTTTATACGATAGACTGCACAGAATTACGAGGAAATAGTGGTAGATGATCAGTTGATTCGGCTACTTTTTCACGATGACTTTTGATCAAATTAAAGTAAAAAAAAATGTGAAAAATTTAAAGAAATGACAATAATCATTTTACCTCCATTTTGAAAGTTGAGAATTTGAAAATCTCACAATTTCTTGTTTTTCAATGTTTAATTCATCATCTCCATCTTCCCACCATCGCCATCTTCAAGGTTTTTTCACCCATCTTCATATTCAAGGTTGCCCCCTTTTTGCGTATAATTGATGAATAATGTGTATTTAGCTTTAATATTCAAACATTTAAACAAAAATTCTTTTATTATACTGAAGAAGTCTAAATTTGTGAAGAAAACACAATAGATCTGTCATATGTTAACGAGGTCTGAGGAATCTAGATGGTCTGGGGTTCGAGGGGTCCGGGGAGTCCAGGTCGGAGGTTCGGAGAGAGAAATCCCACTTCTTATTTTTGAAATGAAGGGTATGTTTATCTTTAATGTTTAAAAGGTCATTGTAGTGAATAATTAGTAAGTTAGACCTATGTGTTGAATATGGTGCTTGACGTGGCCATTATAATAACAAAGCCAATAAGTATATAAATGGTAACGAAAAAATATATACGATTTTTAGTTTAATATTTCTACTTCATAGACGTGACTATTGGTCAGAACTTATTGAATGGTGGCAAACTTGCATTATAAGTTTCGTTTTTAATTTTATTTGAATGCATTCAACTTATACTTTACAGTTGGAAATTTGTAATTGGTTGCTCCGTGCCGACAAGCACCACCTCGACTGACAAGGGAAAAAAAAAACGTACATACACAATTACACATGGAAGACAATTTCTACTTTCATTTGAAACTGGGCATATACGGGCTTATTGGAACCTGACGTGGCTTGTAAAAGAAATGGGCAAAAGAAACTTGCAATAATAATATGATTAAAATTTTAAAACTGGATTGTATATAAAACAAATCTAAGTTTACTATTTAACTCATTAGGTTAGTCGATAGTAATCGATGTATAAAAAAAAAGGGATTTATCTATTTGTACCAAATAGATTACCTAATATTTTACATAATCAACACGTGGCGGCCCGCGCCTGAAATTGGATTGTATATAAACCAAATCTAAGTTTAGTATTTAACTCATTAGGTTAGTCGATAGTAATCGATGTATAAAAAAAGGGATTTATCTATTTGTACCAAATAGATTACCTAATGTTTTATATAATTAACATGTGGCGGCTCCCTATTGGAGGGGGGGGGGAGGGAGCTGTTTTGGTACACGTAGCATCTTCCTAAAAAAAGTAACTAGAAATGTTTAGTGTACAAAAAATATATTTGATTGAAATCTTCAATGCGAATAAATAGTGATCGTCAAAAAAAGTAAAAATCTAATACTTTAACAAATCCCGTCTCGTGAAACAAAAAAATATCTTGTATCGAGAAAATCGAAAAAGAAAAGAGAAAGTAACTCCATTAATCTCTCTCACTCATTTTATTAATAAATTGATAGATTTAAAACTAACCCCATTTTCCATGCTAAACATTCTAATCGATGACACCCACTGTGGGATCCATTGTCCCAAATTCAACCAACATTTGGAATATATTATTTTGTTCTAAAGATTCTCATATATTGCATTAAAAGTGAGACTTTGATATTCAACTAGATTAATTACTAATCTATGTAGTATTCATTAATAAATATAAGGGTCCGTTTGATTACAAAGATGAAAAATTGGTTGAAAGAAAATGAAGTACATGAAATTGAATTGCCTATAAATTGTTTGACTAAAAATTGTAATTAACTGTGTTTGATTGGTATAATTTTTCAGTTGAAAAATGTTGAAAATTTGGTGTCCGTTTGATTTTGTTTTTTTTTTGAAAATTGTCCATGAAAGCGATAATTTTTTCTACCATTGAATCTAAAATTTGTTCCAATTGTCAAAAAAAAAAAAA
>CAIGRR010140169.1:0-12375 GCA_903798365.1 Fraxinus sp. 1973-6204 | reverse complement strand
AACTCCCAGGAACTTGGAAAACCAGAAGATAAATCCAAAGTCAAGAAAAGAACCTAAACAACATAAAGAAAGCTTATTGCTGGGTGTTCAATGGATCGGGGCAAAGTAGTTTCGTTACCAATAGAAAATTTAATAATTGCCAGCCAAAGAACAAAAAGAAAGGACTCTTGCTTTTCCTTGCACTACTAAGGGTATCAATAGTCAAAAATTACATCCAAGATGCATGAAAACGAACTCCTCACGTTTTTTTACTTGATATAACCAATAGCAACTGAGGAATGTTTGTTTTGATCTTCAAACTAGTTAACAAGGCAAAGATAACCTAAAGTAGTGCCATTTCAATCGGTGACTATATCACTTTGTAAACTATAAATAAAAAGATTGTCTTAGCAGTGAAAAATGTTACTCGTCGGGCCTTGCTACATCACAAGACTCTTCTTTCTTGAATGAATGAAGATAAATAAGTAAAGTGAACACAAGAGCCAGCAATCTATAAATGTGACAAACTAGACAAATACATTAAAAGAGATGGCTTATACAACATGGAATCACGGATAAAGGAGTCAAAGTAGAGAAAAAAGTTGGCATTAAGTTGAAGAAACGTGAGCCATATAAATATCAACATTACACCTTATTTCAAAAAATAAAGAATGGGATGGATTGACTAATGGTTTTTTTTAAAAAAAAAACACCTTAAGGACCGCTCAGAGTGAGGCGTGCAAAAAACACCTCAAGGCACTAATTGTTGGGTTGTTTTGGAGGTGTATGCCTCAGTTGTGTAAGGCATACATCTCAAAGCACCGCCTCAAGGATTGTGGTCCACAAAATATAAAAAGGCCCAACTCTTAATCAATAAAATTGCTCAATGTCCACCACCATGTTTTAAAAGTTTAAATTCAGGCGTACCTTGATGGAGAAGCTCAAAAATAGCCTCGGGGAGAGACCATTTAGTGACATTAATGAAGCATAATGACACACCTCAAACCAATGAGTCGGGCCCCACTATTCATATAAACCTACTTAATTGCATGTCTTAATTCGCACACCTCAAACCATGAGAGGTGTACGCTCTTTATTAAAATCTACTTAATTACATGCCTCAATGTGCACGGCTCAGACCACGAGAGGCCTGCAATTCTCTTAAATCAGCTGGGGGCCATTTTTTATTCAAACCTACTTAATTACATGCCTTGATGCACACAGTTCACGCCACGAGAGGCATGCGCTTCTCTTTAATCAGAAAGGGGGCCCATTATTAGTTTAAACCTAATTAATTTAATTGGTTGACCAGCTTTGACAAATCTACTATTTATTTAAATCAACCTGATCTCTTTTTATTTATTAATCAGCCATTAAAAAGAATAAACTATGCGTCCAAAACTAGGATAAAACGCAACCCACAACACTCATGAACCACTGTTAAGCACACTGACTCTAGAATTGCAGCACATTGATGACTCATAATAGCACATCGACTCTAGAATGGCATGGGTACTTTAACTTGTTCTATTGTTTTGGAANAATTGGTTGACCAGCTTTGACAAATCTACTATTTATTTAAATCAACCTGATCTCTTTTTATTTATTAATCAGCCATTAAAAAGAATAAACTATGCGTCCAAAACTAGGATAAAACGCAACCCACAACACTCATGAACCACTGTTAAGCACACTGACTCTAGAATTGCAGCACATTGATGACTCATAATAGCACATCGACTCTAGAATGGCATGGGTACTTTAACTTGTTCTATTGTTTTGGAATTTTGAAGTTTATTTATGGTTAACCACGTGCTTATAATAATAATAATAATAGTAGTAGTTCATGAGGCTCACGCCTCACCTCACAATGGAAAAACGCCTTGGTACCCGATTTGGCCTTGTTAAACACTAATGCCCACATATAGAAATGGAAAGAAATAGAACAATTTTCTTATGAATTACTTTCAAAATTTCTATCCAAGAAATATCAATTCTTACTATATTATTGTCCACAGTCATAAAGATTCATCACACATCCAACAATTTAAATGTAATGTTTTAGCACTTCCATGTGCAAATAAATCATTAGTCTAAAAGCAACAAAGTCTTCTCTTTACTATTTGACCATCTTGCCTAAGTTAATGATTTAGAGAAACTACTACCTCACTTGGCTCATTAGTTCCCAGAATATGTCTGATTATTTATCAAAAAAAAAACACTAATGCCCACATATAGAAATGGAAAGAAATAGAATAATTTTCTTATGAATTACTTTCAAAATTTCTATCCAAGAAATATCAATTCTTACTATATTATTGTCCACATTCATAAAGCTTCATCACACATCCAACAATTTAAATGTAATGTTTTAGCACTTCCATGTGCAAATAAATCATTAGTCTAAAAGCAACAAAGTCTTCTCTTTACTATTTGACCATCTTGCCTAAGTTAATGCTTTTAGAGAAACTAGTACCTCATTTGGCTCATTAGTTCCCAGAATATGGTGGTCATATTAGGTAGAGAAAACATATCTTATCAGTTCCCACAATATGTTTGACTTATTAGGTAGAGGAAACAGATTTCAGCTAACAGAAACATCAAAATTCCCAAGTGCCAATTGAATCTAGTCCCAATTCATAAAAGTGTACTGAAAATGCAAATCAGTTAATAGTATGGATTATAGAAAACAACTGATCAGTCAAATTATCACTTCTTATCTACTTGAAAGCTCCAATGCACTACGATGCACGGCCATAAGAACCAAGTATCTAGGTCTGCACAAGTAGCCAGAATACAAAATTCTAATTCATGATGGAAGTGGCCAAGTTTTAAAGTCATTGAACAATTAGTTAAATTCAAATCTTTCAAACCTTATAAGCTCCATCCTCACAAAGTGAAAGGTCAATCATTTTCCATAGTAGAACTCAAGAATACCACATCTTAACCATCTGATGAACATAAAATTCATATATTGAAGCAGCAATGAAGAGACGTGCATATAAAACAGATAAAAATAAAAAAAAAATAAAAAAATTGTGAGGACATACTTCTTCAATGCTGGTACTATGGTCAGTGGACAACTGCAATGCAGACAACCTCGTAGCTTGGTGAACATGATCTTCATTCCTCTTCTTATTTTCCCTCTCACTAACATCTGCAAGCTCTTCAACTATACCTTCGGCATTCAACCCATCATCCCCTGCAACCTTCAATTCTGCACTAGAACTAACCTCTTCAGGTTGGTGCTGCGCAACAATAGCCCGACTATCCCCTACATTCATTACATAGACATCTTCATCCCTCATCAACACAACCAACAAGCAAGAACCCATCAATGCAAGTTCAGGATACTGATCGAGAACCTTATCTGTCATATCCAAATATGCACGTTCTGTGACCTCAAGTGCCCTAGACATTGCTCTCAGAACCAACTCATGATCAACCGGCCCCACCTTCGGCTTCCTCCCATTTCTAATAATCCCCTCCCCCTCCACTACTCTATTACTCTCCATTTCACCTACCAACTTCTCTTTCCCCTCGAACCAAAATCTCCAAGGGAACAATCTTCTACCATCCTTATCCTTGTGCTTACTCAATAAACCATGTTTTAGTTTTGACAACAATAAAGACCTCCTACTCACAGCTGAACCTGCAACGTTAAGGTTCAAAGCATCGTCAACGGAAAATGCGAATCTATCTGAACCTGATAAATCAAGTCCCTCTCCTGGATCATCCTCAGCTAAAAATTCCCATAATCTTCTCCTCCTAACCTCAATCTGTTTCTCTTCAAATGTCACCTTTTTTACGGATTTCGTTTCATTTTCAGCTACCTCCCCTTCTTTAGCCTCTTCGTTTCCTTGGTTTTCTTGAGATAAGTTAGCATTATCAGCCATTAATGCATTTTCGGAAGCTACAACTGCTTCCTCAGTGTCCCAAAACAAACCCTCTAGTTCATTGTACATGGCTTTGTACAAATTGCTCATGAGAAACTCGGGGGCATCGGGGCCATTGAATCCATCATAAATTCCAACAAAAAGCCACCCATGCTCTTCTGATACTACCACATGTACCCGATCCTCCCCTGCCTTTCCCAATGCCCAATGAACATTGCTGTCACTCCCCATCTCGGTCCTTCTGCCGCTCTCTCCAGATAACGGGATATCCTTCCTGCCTCCTCCAACTAAATACCGTACTGGCACCACCCAAGGGCGCTTCCTCTCAGAGAAGTTCCTGTACAATGCTTTGCGAATTCCAGAAATACCCTTCCTTCGTTTTTTCACACACACATTACCCAACGGTGCTGAAAAGGGCACCCCGTTACCGTCAGGACCTATGCCTCCGGCAGCACTATCCAGCGGGCCCGAGAGGGCCCCACGCTCGATCGGACCTGACATAAAGAACGCCCGCTCCAGCGGCCCAGACGGTGGCTCACGTTTGCCGTCACGAGGTACCGGCTGCAAAGGCAAGGCGCTAAACGAAGACGTGCTCTCAAACCCATTGACAACACTACCCCTGGTTCCAGCCAAACAACCAGGAGCATTGCTGTTATTGTTACTCTCGATGGCGTCGTCGTAAATATCGTCAAGGACAGTTCTGGGAGTCCAAGTATTTGCACTAACAGAGGCACCGGAAATAGCTCGGAAACCGGTTTCTGGTATCCCTGGCGGTTTAGGTCTTTGCGGATCGTCAAAACGGAGTGACTGCGAGGGGGAAACAAAGCGATCAGAGTGAGTAGGGGACACAAAGCGAGCAGAGGACCGGACGTAACAGAAGGAATGGCCTAGGGTTTCGTCAAGCGGTTCAGTAGCTGAGAAAATGACACCCTCTTCGCCCCGGTTCGCACCGGCCGACGGGTTGAAACACGGGAAAACCTGCGAAAACCCTGCCCCCATCACATCCGCCGGTTCATTTTGCACCCCCCCAAAAACACAAAAGAAATGATAAAACAAAAAAAATACAGAATGTATGTTTGCACCTGGTAAGATTTGTAGAGAGAGAGAGAGAGAGGTGGAGTTTTTAAAAAAAATTGCGGGTGATGAAGTAAAAACTAAAAGAGAGAGAGAGAGCGAAGAGAAGACTTATGTTTTCCATTTTATTCAACGCGCAGAGAGAGAAAGAGTAGGGGTGGGGTTGGTATGTGTACTGTGCTTGTAGGATCTCCATCTCCTGCATTTTCAAATTCAAGATTTCAGTAGGAAGAAAATAGAGCAACCCAACTTTTTACTTCAAAGATTATAAATTGATTAAGCCCTGTTTGATGATCATTAGGAGAAAATGATATTTTAAGCCGACACTTTAATTTTCATATTAATTTTCAACCACACATTTGTAAAATAAGATATTTTGCACTAAACTTGAAATTTTTTTCTATTTTTTAACCACACATTCTCCAAAAAAATCATTATTCAAAACTCTATTTTCTCAAAATAATGATTTTTTTAGAATGTGTGGTTAAAAAATATGGAAATTTTTTGAATTTACGTATAAAATATTTTGTCCCTGTTTGGGCTTCATTAAAATTATAATTCATTTTTCTCTCTTCTCATCAACCACACATTGTTCAATAAAATCATATTACACGTAAATTCAAAATTTTCCTTCTTTTTTAACCACACATTCTCCAAAAAATTACTACTCCAAAATACATCTTTCCCAAAATCTAATTAAAATAGAGAGTTTTATTGTGTGAATATATAATTGAAAATGAATATGATAAATAAATAATTTTAATTTAAAGAAAGTCAAACATACATTGATTTGTAACCATTTACTATTTTCGTCATATAAAGATAAGCTTGTTTTTCTTTTTCATATGTCCCAAATTATAAGTTTTTTTTTTTTTTTTTGGTTGAGAGTGTAAATAATTTGTTAATTTTCACTATGCTTCTATTTAACATGTCTTGTTATCAATAAATATGAAACTACTTTTATTTAGGGTGTGTTTGAGCCACATTATTTAGGAAGTATGTATTCTGAAATAGTAGATTGATGGAGAATGTGTGGTTGAAGAAGAAGGAAAAGTTATTGATATGATGAAAAATATTATTTTATTAAAGAATGTGTGGTTGAAAAAAAGTAAAAGAATCAGAATGAAAATTCTAAGGTGTGTTTTAGCCACATTATTTTGGAAGAATGTATTATGGAATAGTAGATTGATGGAGAATGTGTGATTGAAAAAGAAGAAAAAGTTATGGATGTAATAAAAAATATTATTTTATTGAAAAATGTGTGATTGAAAATGAATAGAAGAATGATAACGAAAATTTTAATGTGTAACAAACAGTGTCTTAATGTGGCTCAAACTGGGCTTAAACTAGTATTCAATGTACGACATATTAGGAAAAATGTAAGCCCATGTTTGATCCACATTATTTTTTTCATTCTCATTCTTATACTCATTTTCAACCACACATTCTTCAATAAAATAATAATTTTTATCATATCAATAACTTTTCCTTCTTTTTCAACCACATATTCTCCATCACATCAACCAAAAAAATGCATTCGTTTGGAAATAATGTGCACCAAACGGGAAGTATATTTATTATTCCAACTATATTGATTATATTTTTTTAATTTACGTGAAAATAGAAACAAGTCTTTTCGATTATCTTTTAAAATATTGGGGAAAAAAGAGAGAAAAATAAACGTAGACTTTTATAAGATATTCGAATTGTTCAGTGAATTCACTTTAAAATCACTGAGGTGCTTAGTGCGGTGTAAGTGGAAGTGAAGGCTACTAATTCACCGGATAATTATTACAGTGCTTAGGATTTAATACAAGTGAAAGTGGACCCTACTAATTGATTCCCTCACAATTACTACGGGGAGTGTAGGTAACAATTGCACCAACTAATTATTGTTCAATTACTACGGGCTCTTAGCACCAATACATGTCCAATAAATTAATGAGTCAACAACATCCATTGCCACCTAGAGGTGAACAAAAAAAAAATCGACAATCTATCAAATCGAATCAAAAACTGTGGTCATTTGTTTGGTTCCATTTTGATCCATCGATGTTTCAATTTCACAACATTTGAAAATGGTTCTAGGTTTCAATTATAAAAATCGTTTCATATCAAATCGAATAGTGCATTAAATTTTTATTTTTTTTAAATACTTATTTTACTATCTCCGCTACCTCGAATAGTGCATCCAATTTTTATTTTTTTAAATACCCAAAAAAAAATGCAGAGCGACGGTCCCAAATCTTTCAGTAATATGTAGCACGATCTCAAACATTTAAATCGTATGAGCTAAATCCAAAACATTTCACTAATTGTGTGCCGGGGGCGGGGGACTATTGATGATTTTCATCCAAAATATGATAAATACAATTATATACATAATTATGTTAAGTCATAATTTTCGTGATCTTTGTCAATCTTCATGATCTTCGTCGATCTCATTGACATCCCCTCAAATTGATGTTGGACGATCGATAAGCATCAATTTTTTTACTGAAGTACAAAAGAACTCAAATGTCCAACTCCAATAGGCAGCCCAAAAATAACCACACGTATAAAAATCGATGAACTTTTTGAATCAAAATGAACTCAAGCCCAAATTATACTATCATACTTCTCGCACTTTAATCAGTCGCCCTATTGTTGCTGGATTAGATTTCTTTTCTGTCACAATGAGGAGAGGAAAAAACAATTCGTCTTACTGGGTGTTTTTTGAAAAATAAAATGTATTCCTATTTTTTTTAACAAGAAGGAAAGTGAAGGATAAATTAGATATAGAAACTAGGATGATTAAATTAGATTTGGGATGACAGAAACTGCAACATACTCAATGCATCAAAGAGTCACAAAAGTTCTATCAATCGTTGGCCACCCAAGAGTCATACATCGACAAAAATCATGCCCCTGTTTGTTTCACATTAGTAGAAAAAATGAACCGTTGGTATAGTAGAATAGCAGCCATATTTGACCAGTTTGTTTGTGGTGGGACCCACTTTATTTGAAAAAAATGTACAAAATTTCATTTTCTTGCTTAAATAATGTGAAACAAATGGGGGCTCTGTCAATCGTTGACTACCACACACGTTGACAAAAATTCTATCAAACATGACCCACCACAAGAGGCTAAGTTATGCCCAAAGAAAACCGATAATTCAATATAAAATCTACGAGGTAGGCTTTGAAACCATAACAAACTTTTGACTGAATATTCTACTCCATCTATCCTACCTACGAAAGCCCTATCCCCACCAAGTCTCCAACCCTGTCGCGGCACTACCCACTCTCCCAACCCGCTAAAAATGGATCTGATTTCAATCAAGTCAACTTATATCGTTGGGTTTGATAATCTTCGCCATACCCACAAGCTTTTCTCCATCTTTTTCAACGAGGTGAGTTTTTTCACTATTGACGTCCCTGACCAAGCTGTTACGATTATTAGGTTTTCTACCTCCATATGCCAGCTAGTCGACTCAATGCGAATAGGAATCATGAAAAAGCAACAGATTTTGAAGCATTTTTAGATTCCTAGTTTCACGGGGTACCTTTCTTCTTGACACAGAAATGAACACCGTGAGGCAGTAGTCTGCTCTGTTAAACTACATTTCACATTTTCTCAATCGTTTTGGGATGAAAGAAAATTTGATTACAATTTGTAGAAAACCTGCAACATAAAACTGAGATGCATTGAAAGTAAATTGATCATCAATTGCTTGAAAGCTAGAAATTACAATTGATGAAAGTAGGAAATAACAATGGCTAGTGCGGGGGCGAACACTAGAAAGCTTGAAAGATATTTGAAGGACTAATACCCCCTATAATAGCTTGCAGAACAAAAATCTAATTGATAGCTACACGTTTAAATGATAAGGAATTATACTAAAAGTTTACCAATATCAGAGCTATTTTACAATTGAAATAAACTATTACAATGGAAAGAAAATTACAACTCAAACTTGAACTAATATTTACAATGTGCGGTCGAAATTTGGCAAACTGCGGCTGTAATAGGGTTAAGGGGCTTAAGTAAAGCTGCAGTCTTTGACATTCTCCCCCATTTATTTTAGCGACTCGGAGCCATCAATTTATGATATGGTTTAATTAATGGTTTGAAAGTTTCAATGTCTTTTTCGATTTCTTAAGTATTCTCCTCGCTGCTGTATCCATTCCATTTGACCAAGTACTCTTAATGATATTTCCTAGAAGCTCGAGTAGTTCGAGGGTCAAGAATCTCTTTAACAACCTTCTTCCCAGCTCTTTTCAATTCAAACACATGTCACTTTGGTTCATATCTGGATGCGTCCTCCTTGTCAACATATTATGGCTTGAGTACGCCAACATGAAGGACCTTGTGGATTTTGCACCATGAAGGGAGTGCAACTCTATATGCGAATCTTCCAATCATCTTCACGATGAGTAATAGTCCAATATACTTTGGCACTAATCTTGAGTCTTTGCCTCTTGTCGATTTATAATAGACTAACAGTTTTTGTCAGGGAGTTTAACCATTACCAGATCTCCAATATTAAATTCAAGGAAATGGCGCTTCAGATCTACACACTTTTTGTACCCTTTATGAGCTTTCTCAAGATAGCTCCTAGCAATTTCAATGTTTTATTTCCACTCTTGAGAAAAGCTTTTTACTTAAGGGGACTTGGTACTTTGATTGATATCCACAGTATGAGGGAGTAACGGTTACTGGCCAATAGCAATCTCAAAAGGATTCTTATTGGCGGAAGAGCTCTTTTGGGCATTGAAACACATCTATACCGCATCCAAAAGTTTCACCTAATTTTTCTGTGAAGTAGAGATAAAGTGCCGAAAATATTTTTCTAGCATAGAATTGAAGCATTCTGTCTGTCCGTCAAATTATGGGTAAAACTAGAGCTCATGCTCAAAGTTGAACTAAGAAGTTTGAACAACTTGGTCCAAAATATGCCAATAAATGGAGGATCCCGATCACTGACGATGTCCTTAGGCAGTCCCTAGTATTTGACAATATGTTTGAAGAAGAGTTGAGCTGTCTCTTCAGCTAATACATACTTGGGCGCTGCGATGAAAGTTGCATACTTGGATAGACTGTCTACCACGACGATGATGGTGCTAAAATCTCCAATATTTGACAAACCAAAAATGTAGTCCATTGAAACACTCTCGAATGGTCTAGTTGGGACGGAAGGGGGCTCCAGCAAGCCTGTCTTTTTCTAATGATATTCTCTATCTTGATGACAAAAAGACAAGTTTTCACATAAGTTACAATGTTGTCTCGCATTTGAGACCAGTAGTATGCATGTTGTAGTAGTGCAGAAGTGCGTTCCTCTCTAGGATGCCCTGCCCAAATCGTGTCATGGTAGTTCGTGATTAGTGAGTTCCTCACATCTCCACCCTTAGGAATATAAAGATGGTCTCCCTTAGTCTTTACTAGGCCCTTATCGGGCCAGAACTGACGAGTGTACCCTGCTTGATGAGGTCGACCAAATATTAAGTAATCGAGTCCTTATCCAAAAGTGCCCAAATTTGGTCCCTTGTGTTTGTGGTAACCGTGCTCCCGAAAGAGCAGTCATAAAGTAAATGGTAGCCAAGTCGGCCTGGCAACTGAGAGCATTGGTAACATGATTGCTAGATCCAGGATGATACTCCAGCATAAAATTGAACTTTGAAAGAAGTTCCTGCCAATGAGCCTGTTTGCTTTATAGTTTCGGTTGTGACATGAAGTGACTAACCGCAGTGTTATCCATCTTCACAATAAATGGAGACCCAAGCAAATAGTGACGACATCCCTTAAGGTAATGGACTACCGCCAACAACTCATTTTTCGAAAGTCGAGTAACGACGTTCTGCCTAATTTAGCTTTCGACTATCATACGCTACCGGATGTCCTTCTTGCATAATGACTCCACCAAGTGCAAAGTCCGAAGCATCGGTATGCACTTCGAAAAGTTTAGTCATATCCGGTAAGGCTAACATCGGGTTCATCCACATAGATTTTTTCAACCTTTCTAAAGTACTTTGGCATTGAGATAACCAGTCTCAATCCTTATCCTTCTTTTTCAACTCGGTAAATGGCAATACAATTTATGAGTATCCTTTCACAAATCTTCGATAGTAATTACATAACCTGAGAAATGAACGTACATTGTGGACATTCTTTGGTGGTTGCAAATATTTGATGGCTGTAACCTTCTTCGCATCCATGCGTATTTTACTTTGCTTGATGATGTGACCCAAGAAGCTAATAGTCGTCTGAGCGAATGAGCATTTGGACGGTTTGGCATAAAGTTTATTCTCTCGTAGCCGATTGAAACCCCGTCTCACATGTTGCACATGTTCCTCCAATGTCTCGCTATAGATGACTATGTCGTCTAGGTACACCGCTACAAAATCGTTCAAGAACCCGTTAAGTACCTGATTCATCATCGTACAAAATGTTGCTGGAGCATTTGTCAAGCCAAAAGGCATTGCCTTAAATTCGAAGGCTCCATATCTAGTTACCACCGTAGTCTTTGCTTCATCTTTCTCCTTGATCTGAACTTGCCAGTATCTGGACCTAAGATCACTCTTTGTATAACTTGGTTTAAAAATCATTACGAAATTGTGCCAAAGAAACATGTAACTTGGTTTAAAAATCATTACGAAAGTATTCATGCCTAAATTCCGCGTCAAATTACTTATGAGTTTCATGATTGTAAACAATTTTTTTATTAAACTAGGCATGAAAATCAACTCATTACGGAGTTAAAGCAATATGATGGTAATTAGTAAGCATGTTAACTTACAACTATCCTTACAAGTTGTAATTTACTATTTCGAAATATGGATCCCTTTTAGTTTGTCTATTACATTATTCAGCAATTTGAGAGCCAAATAACTTCCTAAGAGTTGAATTTTATTGTATTTGGATGTTGAGGAATATTTGAACTCGAACTTGAAAATTGTTAGCAATTTTAATTTTGTAATACTAGTTAAGACCTATTCGAGTCTTATTATTTAAAAAATTATTTTTTCAAACTCATTTCAATCAGCATTCTCCCAATAAATTTTTTTACACGTAAACTCAAAAATTTTACTTCCAATAACATCTAACAGATCCAACAAGTAATATATAATAAGGCTGATGAGAATCACTCAAATTGTTAAAGTCGATTGTTTTCTAGAATATCGAGTATCAAGAAATGAGTCGGATCCAATGATACATTTAAAGTGCCATAGTTAGAATTAGGGCCGGTCCTGTGATTTCTGGGGCCCGACGTGAACTCCCAAAATTGCCCCCCCCCCTCCCCAAGATCAACGTAAATGCAAAATTCAACAGTGCATTATACAACGTATTGCTAACTTAACACTGAACAGTAAAGCAACAAACAAATATAAAGAACAAAAGATTTATATTATAAAGTAATAAAATCGACAAGAGTTCAAACAATCAGTT
>CAIGRR010140161.1:0-13863 GCA_903798365.1 Fraxinus sp. 1973-6204 | reverse complement strand
ATTGAATTATCTAGAATTTGTTTTACTGGGAATTGTGTTTGATTGGTATAATTTTTTACCTTGAAAATATGAAAGTTTTGGTATCCGTATGACTTTGTTTTTCATGAAAATTGTCCATCAAATTGATAATTTTTTCTACCATTGGGTTTAGAATTTATTTCCATTGCCAAAAATAAAAAAAAATAAAAAAATTACAATACCGAATACCATTCATTTGACTTTGTTTTACATGAAAATTGTCTATTAAAGGGAAAAGAAATTTAAACCATTGTTGATAGAATTTTTTTCAATTGTTAAAAAAAAAAAAAAATAAATAAATAAATACCTGGAAAATCATTTTCCCATCTAAATGGTGGGAAAATGAATTCAATGAAATGAGGGAAAATGTGACCATGTGAAGTAAAGTGGGAATTCCAATTACCTAGAAAAAAAGCCTACCAAACAATGAAAAAGTGGGAAAATGGAAAAGCTTTTCTATTTTCCATGGAATTGGGTGGCTATCAAACACATCCTTAGCTTTATTGCATGTTAAAAGAGACGTGCTGCTTGGCCCAGGGTTAAATCCCGGGTCAAATCTGTGAAAATGAGTGGCGTAATGGAGGAGATTATTTGGGGGAAATGGTGTGGGTTGCCCCTTTTTGAGCCCCAAATTTTAACTTTTTCATTTCTTTATGTTTTTCTTTCCATTTTTCATTTCTCTTGCATTGATAAATGCCAACTCAGATTTTCTAAATTCGTGTACATTTCCCGTCAAATGTTTCATGTACCCTTAGCTTTATTGCATGTTAAAAGAGACATGTTGCTTGGCTCAGGATTAAATCCCAGGTCAAATCATTGCATGTTAAAAGAGACATGCTGCTTGACCAGAGATTAAATCCCGGGTCAGACCAGATTTGACCCGGGATTTAATACCGAGCCAAGCAGCTTTTTCCATGTTAAAATGCAAATTTCAATGTTCTAGAAAATGTGATAGGGTTCAGGGTGGGGCAAGCCTCCGACCCGTTTATCGCATCCATTTGTTTATTTGTTGTTTTATTTTTTTTCATGTATTTAGTTGCAGAAATCATTATTTTTTTCCCAATTTGTGGAACAATCAATGTTCCTCTCTCTCTCTCTCTCTCTCTCTCTCTTTGTATGATCACATTGTTCTAGAAAATGTGATAGGGTTCAGGGTGGGGCAAGCCTCCGACCCGTTTATCGCATCCATTTGTTTATTTGTTGTTTTATTTTTTTTCATGTATTTAGTTGGTGAAATCATTATTTTTTTCCTTTGTGGAACAATCAATGTTCTCTCTCTCTCTCTCTCTCTCTCTGTATGATCACAAATTTATATCTTGAAAATGGATTTTAAACGGCCGGAGACCATGTTTCTGGTGTTAAAATTAAGTTTGACATCAACATTTAGCCCATGTTTTGGTGTGGATTAAAAGTTGCTAAAAAATTCAAGTCAAAGTTATCAATCAATTTTCACTATATATTTCATGGAATTCACAAATTTAACATTGCTTAATCAACTTTCATTAAAATCTAATAAAAATCTAATTCAGTGTATATCGAGCATGGCTTAAATTATAACAATATTATAAACTAAAAAAAATAGCATTTAATTTTAAAACATGTTTTAATAAATTACAAGTGCTTTTTACGGAGTCTTTAAGCCCCTGTTTAGTGCGCATTTTTCTGAAAATGAGAATGAAAAATTCTACCATTATATAGTGAACTTGGCCCACTTTGGCAATCATTTTTATTTGTGTTGCCTGAATCAGTTGAAAAATTTGTGAAAATATCATGTTGCCCCTCACTTGTTCTATGCCATTTTTTTAAAAGGACAATTATGACATTTCAAATGTCAAAAGACGGCTGATTTTTGTGTTTTCAAATATTGCGGCTACATCACCATAGTATTTACTGTTGCAACGGTAACATTTTTTTTAATTAAAATGAGGAATTAATGCATGTCAAATAGAGTCTAAATTATATTTAAAAAGTGAAACAACGGATCCCATATAGCCCCCGTTTGAAACCCATTNGATTAATTTGTATACTGATTCAAGGGAATGCAGATTAAGCCCCCGTTTGAAACCCATTTTTAGTAGAAATAATTTTTGGAATAGTGATTGATGTAAGAAATGTATGGTGGAAAAGTGATGAAAAGTTTTTGATTTGTGTGTAATATTATTTTATTAGGAGAATGTGTGGTTGAAATGAAGAATGAGAATGAGAAAGATAAATTAATGGGTGTCAAACAGGGGCATAATTTGAGAGTAAAAATTGTATAATAGTTACCATTCTTATGAAGTCTTTGTTTGAGTCACATTATTTTTTTCTTTCTCATTTTTCTACTCATTTTTAACCACATATTTTTTAATAAAATAATATTTTTATCATATTAATAACTTTTCTTTCTTTTTCAATCACATATTATCCATCACATCAAATAAAAAAAATACATTTTTAGATTCAAAATGTGCACCAAACAGGGACTAAATGTACAAGTAAAAAATATATAATTGACCAAAAGTATTATAATTTAAACGTCACGTAAACAAACACTCTCGAAGGGTGATTAATTTGTATACTGATTCAAGGGAATGCAGATTAAGCCCCCGTTTGAAACCCATTTTTAGTAGAAATAATTTTTGGAATAGTGATTGATGTAAGAAATGTATGGTGGAAAAGTGATGAAAAGTTTTTGATTTGTGTGTAATATTATTTTATTAGGAGAATGTGTGGTTGAAATGAAGAATGAGAATGAGAAAGATAAATTAATGGGTGTCAAACAGGGGCATAATTTGAGAGTAAAAATTGAATAATAGTTACCATTCTTATGAAGTCTTTGTTTGAGTCACATTATTTTTTTCTTTCTCATTTTTCTACTCATTTTTAACCACATATTTTTTAATAAAATAATATTTTTATCATATTAATAACATTTCTTTCTTTTTCAATCACATATTATCCATCACATCAAATAAAAAAAATACATTTTTAAATTCAAAATGTGCACCAAACAGGGACTAAATGTACAAGTAAAAAATATATAATTGACCAAAAGTATTATAATTTAAACGTCACGTAAACAAACCTCTCGAAGGGTGATTAATTTGTATACTGATTCAAGGGAATGCAGATTAAGTTGTTATCGCGATTTTTGACTCGCGAAATTATGCATAGAAATCGCGTTTAGGCTGAGGCAACACGTTTACCATTTTCAAAATCACCACTCAGAAATTCAAATGTTATTTTCCCCCTTCTAGTCGGTGTGTGTCAGTGAACGAGGGATCAGAAAATGGAGATGAAATCTCCTCCGACGTGTCCCCTCACCGTGACAGTTCGCCGGAACCCCTATAGGAAAGCCCGTCCCACGCCCTCCTCCGCCATACCCCTTCGTGAACCCCTACTTTCACCCTCAATTCCATCCGACCTCCCCCCGTTTCCCCTTCAGGACATTTTATCTGTGGAAGTCCCTCAAAACCCTAAAAATCCAGATAGTAATTTTCAACCTCAAACTAGGCCAATATCCGAGAATCTCAAGGTCTATTTAAGAATCCGACCTCTGGATATTCAGAAGAATGGCGCAATTCCTAAACACGCCAGAAATGTATCTGAAGCTGAACTGAAAAATGTATGGCCGAAAACTTCGAGAACCAAAACCAGTTCGAAGGAGAAGCTGAGAAAAAATAGTCAAGTTTGTGTAACAGTGAATGACGATTTATACTCTGTTACAGTGTCACCCCCTCAGGCTGTAGGGACTAAGAGGATAAAATCGGAGGTTTATGAAGGTTTCTCGCACGTGTTCTCCTCCGAAGCTTCACAGGTTAATTATGCATTAATTTCTCCTCTTCTGTTCAAATTCTTAGTCGTCTTTATATGTTGGTGACTTTTAATATTTATTATTATAGAGTGAGGTGTATGAGAAAATGTTGAAGCCATTAGTCGAAGATTTTCTCAAGGGGAAAAGTGGGATGTTGGCGGCAATGGGGCCGAGTGGATCGGGGAAGACACACACAGTTTTTGGCTGCGCAAGGGAGCCTGGCATGGTACCACTTGCTCTTCATCACATTTTCAGCCTAAATGACAGCAATGGAGCTCAATCATCCAGGTAAAACTTCGAGAGATTTATCAGTGATCAAAACAAATAGAAATATCTCTTTATTAGGTTGTGCGTGAACAAACACATATTTCAGTTAGATTAGGAAGTTAAACAACAAATTGATCAGTCAATTTTTCTCCGTTTTTGTGAAAGTAAAAAAGAACAGTGGGCATGCTATGTCTTAGTTACTAATTACTGTGATTACCCTCAGAACGTTCAATCTATCAATGTTTGAAATTTGCTCCGAGAAAGGAAAGGCTGAGAGGATGATCGATTTGTCTCAACCTGGAGGTGATATATATATGCAACAGTCAGTTCTCAAGGGCATCCATGAGGTTTCATAATTAACATAAAGGCCCCTCTTTTGCATTTATAAATTGTTTTAAGGTACCGCTGCTTATTTTGGTGAGTGAACGAGACATTTACAACTATGCTTCTGGTTCATCTAAACAGGCTGTGGTTTGTGATGCTCAGCAAGCTGAGTCCCTAATTGCACTAGGGATGCTAAAACGTGCAACGGCGATGACAAATTCGAATAGTCAGTCCAGGTTTGTGGTGCCTAATTAACCATCTTTTCTCTAGAGCTGTCATATTTATGGTTATGCATATATTTTTGCACCTCACATGTAGTAATACTGCTTGGCCCCTTCTTCTTAGCTGGTTTCGTGAAAGATTGCCAGTTTCACCAAATGAGGGTTCTATTTGGTCCATGTCCCCATTTCCTCATATGAGGACTTTTCCCTGCCAATGTATAGTAGGTGAAAAGAAATTTAATCTGTCTGTACAATGCAAATACTTGAATCAAGTAGATTTTTTGTTGTTAAATTTGATCAGTCTAGTTTATATGAATAAGATCATCATGATTTATAATCATGCAAGAAGTTACATATTACCAATTCTTGCAAACTTAAAATTATTTCAGATGGTTTGTCTTTGTCTAACATTTAATAAACGACAAGTAGAAGGAAGAATAAGGAAGTATAAACCATTTTTCTGGAAAGAATCTGCACACAAAAAAAGGTTCATATGATGCTAGATGAGGCTATACAATGAGAAGTCAACTCGAAATTAAGTTCCTATAAATTCAATGTTCAGATGCACCAGTAAAATTATATGGCACTCTTCTTAGATCCCTACTTGCCCTCTTTCAGATGGGAAACTTTCTTGCCATACAGGAGTTTAATTGAACAATTAGCATCAACCAGCCACATAAAGTGGCTAGAGACGTGTTCCTGGTTCCACAATTGTTTCGTTCTTTTCTTATTTACACAAACTTTTGAGTAAAACCGATCAGCCTTTTCCTCACTGAATTGTATCATAGCCTTTAGGTTAAGAACATGTCAAATATAAATTAATTTGTATGGAACACCAAAACAGAAAACTGAAAGAACTCTATAAGTAATTTGGTATTTTAATTGAAAGTTAGAAGTCTCACCTGAATGCATATAAGAGCAACAAATGTGCATTCCAATTGATCATTGGCTATTAACAACGGTGATAGATTTTAATTTTGTCTTATGAACTTCTTATCGACTGTTTCTCTTTAGTCTTGAGTGATGGCTTATGTTTGCAAATTGTTAGTTTCTTGGATAGAGTTTTGTAGTGGTTGTTCATTTTGTTTTAAATAGTACTTAGTATGTATTATTGATTAATCTGTGTAGTCGGTCACAATGCATCATCAATATCCGAAGTGTTACCAAGAAAGTTGACGGGGAAACTGATGACCAAGGAAGCAGCAGCGTCTTAACTATTGTTGACTTTGCCGGAGCAGAGAGAGAAAAAAAGACTGGAAACCAGGTATTCATTCAATTCTATAGCTTAATAAATTAGAGCAAATTACAATAAAATTGTTTAACCGCCTTATATATTTGAGAAATATACCGAGACTCCTCCTTCTGAAATTATATAAACCGATTTTTATATGCCTCAAAGATGCCATTATCAACAGTACCATAAGAAACCTCTAAATTTGTTAAATCGATCAATAAATCAAACAAATTTTGGAATAATATAGTCAACATTATGCATAATGGAGTGACTATGTAATTTAATGGGGGATGATTGGTGATTTTAAGGTTGAATTATGATAACTATATCGGTAAGAGTTTTGTTATTAGGGACTTGGATGATGATGGTGGCAGCAATAATGGGATTGTGGGTTGGGTTAGTGGTGAAAGTCTTTGAGACTGTGCTTGTTGATGACGGCTGTACAAGATTATATAGCAGAAAGAGATACGAGAAGAGAGATAAAGGTTGTTTTAGACTGAGGAAGGAGAGACCATGATGGGAGAATGAAAGGTAGTAAATTGCTCCTTTTATGAAGGATAGTATGGGGATATGAGTGTAAATTCTTTTCTTTCTGTAACTAACCGCCATTTTAAAACAGCTGATGAACCGAAGAAGGAAAAAATGTCATTATATATGGAAATAAAGCAGTAATACTTTGAACTTGTGCTGTGGATATGCTTGTGAAGTCTGCTATAGAAAGGGGGATTTAGTATATCCTTAATTGCACTCGCTTTTAGTAATGCTTCTTTTCAGTTCTGTAAAATACCCCAAACTTGTCATTATATATGAAAATAAAGCAGTAATACTTGGAATTGTCTGTGGATATGCTTGTGATGTCTGCTATAGAAAGGGATTAGCATATACTTAGTAGCATTCTCTTTTATTAAAACATTTATTTGTTATGCTTCTTTTCAGTTCTGTAAAATACCCCATACTTGTTTGATAGTACAAAGTAATTCAAACAATGGATTTCATGCATGAAATTATTATTTTACAGGGGACTAGACTGCTTGAAAGCAATTTCATCAACAATACCTCGATGGTATTTGGCCTGTGCTTGAGGGTATGTATCAAGAATTTTTTTGGATTACAGTGATAAGATAGATGCATAAGTAAGAAGTGCTTGGAATTAGAAACTGCCCTCTTAATTTTGTTTAAGTGAATTTGGAAACTGACCAAAGTTCAAGAATTTTTTTGGATTGCAGTGATAAGATAGATGCATAAGTACATGGAATTAGAAACTGCTCTCTAAATTTTGTTGAAGTGAATTTGGGACCAAAGTTTTTCTATGAATGGACTTACGATAGATCCACTTTCCCTAGAAGTCCAATTATAGTAACTTACAGAGAATTCACCATTCTTTATGGTTCATAAGATCCCAAAGGCTATTTGAGAGGGTTGCCAAAGTGACTCTTAATTTCTGATTTCTGCAGTTTATACAGCTCACATCCTTTCTCTCTCAACACATGAGATGCCATGCACTTGGATTCCTGCCCTTGTAATTAATTTGGTAACAGAGTCATTTACATATGTCTCTTCATTTTCAGTCATTATTGGAGCATCAGAAGAATCCAAAAAAGCCATTGCAAAAGCACTTTCAGAACTCTTTGGTAATTTCCTTTTCCATTAGTTTAATTTTGGGAAATCATATGTTTGAGTTTCAAATGATGAGTTGTACTTATGAGAACATTAATGTCCTTTAATTTGGATACTAGTTCCATTGATTTTTAAGAATATTCTGTTTCTAACTTTTTTCATTAATCAGTTAACTAGGTATTTACGAGATTATTTGGAAGGCAAGAAGCGGATGACACTGGTAGGCTCTTTGTATTTTAATGGACAATTTTCCCGTGCTTGGATTTTCTGAAACTCATTAATACTTCATTGTGATATTAGTTTCATCTTTTTGTATTTCTTAAAGTTCTATCTATCAGTTAATTATGTTCTATATTTTGCAGCTTTTAACTGTAAAACCTGGAGAAGATGATTATCTAGATACATCCTTTTTGTTAAGACAGGCATCACCGTTCATGAAAATCAAGTAGGTATTTTTTTTAAAATGGTATCTAATGACCTTTTTGGCCTTTCTTTGATATTCATAGAGCTTTGGTCTTGGATGTAGGTTTAAAAACATTGAAGAACCTCTAAATGTGAATTGCAATAAGAGGCTGATTCAAGCAGTGCCCAGAGCAGCGCAGTTTAAAAAAATGAAGTTTAGTGGAATCGAACATACTTTGGTATTTTCCTTTCCATACTATTTTAATAGCCGTATATTTACAAGCACAAGTTTATTAGCCTTACTCTGAAATTTGTCCAGCTCCCATTGCTTCAACATATCCCTTTTCTCCTTTGTCCTGTTATGCTTTTGTAGTTTGTACCTTTAAGGCTTTGATGTGGTTAAAGTTAAACCACGCCTCTGAATATTTGTCTATGTATATTGATTTTATAATGTTCTATTTCTTTCAGAACGTTGAAGAAAATATGGATAGAAGTCTCCCACTAGCTGCGGAAGGTTGCTATTTGCTTATATGATTGCATGCATATGGTAATATTGCATTATTTTTTCTATTTAAGAATATGCCATGTAATGTGCTTTATCTGGACAGAGATTGCTTTTAAAGAGGTCAATGATGGAAGAAAGATTAATGAAGACATTGAAGATCGTAACTTAAATTTGGTTGCATCTCAGTCTAAAGGATTTGCTGGTTTAGAAACTAATGGGAGGGCATCACTGAATGGAAGTTGCTTTAAATCGGCAGATTCAGATAGAAAACACCAAATTATGCAAGAATTTTCTAAAGCTTTGTGGAACGTCTTGAAGCAATATAAGAAAAAACTCGAGGTAACACCCAATGGCAAGAAATATAACATAATTGTATCGTTATGTTTTGGATGTACATGTTACTGTATAAGTGTTCATTAGAGAATAAGGCTTGGCGAACCAATGAATCCAAATTCTATTTCTAAACAGGTAGCCGAAAAAGAAATTTTCCATCTAAGAGATAGCTTAACCAATGAAAAGGCACGATGTCTTGATCTGGATAATGAACTGAAGGAGTTAAAGTCTCGATGTACTTGTTGGAAAGAAGCCTCAGCAGAAGTATCTGTAGTTGAAATGTATGATGCCAGATCTAAGCTCTTGCCATGTCAACCTACTGATCACCAGGAGGTACCCAAGTAACAGTTCTTTGATATTTGTCAAGATTTAATATCCCACTTGTTCGTATAATTTTAACCTTCTTACATTTAGTTTTTATTATCTATATCAAAGACCTGGATGCCAATTTTGCCGTAGGAACAGCATTTGCGCGTGATTATCCATTTTATCGATGATCTAATTCAAAACTTGAATTAAATTCCTTGTACTTAAATATGACAGACATGCCAGAATTGTAGTATTTTCTTTTCATTTTTTTTACAAGAACCAGTAGTACCAATCTATTTATTTTCTTCCCAGCTTCATATTCCAGTCTCTAATTGTGCTCAAAATTTTCTGCTTATGATTTTATGTTCAGGTGAACTCAGGAGTTTGTTCTCATTACTTGACGAAGTTTGACCGTACTGAAAATACAAAGGGAACTGAACCCTCAGTAAGCCACCAATATTTTCTTCGTTGTGTTTCTATGCATGTCCTTGCCCCTCACATGCCGAGAATTGTTTTATTGATGATCAGGTAAGAATTTCCAGTGTGATTTTAGCGTCATGCATTGAAAGAATTGCAAAGAATTGCGATCAGGTACTGGACTGAAGCAAGATCTATCATATATGCATATATCTTATGGCAACTCGAAAACCTTCCAGACTGACTTCTCCATTTTAGCTTATTGATCAGCAACAAGATCTTCTAGAAAATACCGATAATACTGAAGATGTAAAGGTCTTTGAGGATACAGGGAAAGGGGATAAGCATTCCGAGAGCGAAGCAACTAGCAAGTTGACTGCTGCATGCCTCTCTAGTGATCATAGGTGTGAAGAAGCTACTGAATACACCTGTATTGTGGAAGGTGCTAACACTTTGGAAGGGGATATTTGCTCCAACAGTGAATGCATTGCAACTGCACCATACCTTTCTACGGCTCAGGAATGTGAAAGTGCCAATAGTCATGGAGAAAAAGTATCCAATGATTTGAAAAGAGAGCAAGGTCAACCTGAAAACAGTACGACATGTATACCTGCTATATCAGAGTTTATTGTCAGCTCTTCAGAATCTTCTCAGCAAGATGACAGGTCTTTCTCAGTGGAGGAAGAAAAAATTCAAAATAAAGAGGACAAGGTCAATTTGAAACTTTAAGATTTTGATATTATTGTATTATATTCCTTCTACGTATAAGGAATGAAAAAATTCTCAGCTTGAAGTTTTTTCTAGAGTTTTTGTTTAGCAAAGTTTTAATGACTCTTTACTGGACATTTTGAAAACAGCTGGATCCATGTATTCACCAGGTAAGAGTTTCCAGTGGGCTTTTTGCATCTTGCACTGGAGGAAGTGCAGAACATCATGATCAGGTACAGGATGATGGAAGATTTGTTTTCATATACATATCAGCTTGTGTATTAGCAACTTGAAAACCTTCCAGACTTACTTTCTGTTTTTAGCTTATTGATCAGCAACTAGACCTTCGAGAAAGTACTAAAAATGCTGAAGATATAAAGGGCTTCAAAGATACAGGGAAAGAGGATATTCATTCCGAGAGTGAAGCACCTTGCAAGTTGACTACTCCATGCCTCTCCAGTGATCACGGGGGTGAAAAAGCTACTGAAAACACCAGTGTTTTGGAATATGCAAACACTTCAGACGACGATGCAAGGGGGAATATTTGTTCCAACAGTGCATGTGTTTCAATTGCACCGTGCCTTTCTACTACTCAGGAATGCGAACGTGGGCATAATTATTGCAAAGATTCAAAAGATGTGAAAATAGAGCACGCTCAACTTGAAAACTTTACAAGTATGCCTTTCCAGTATTTCATTTACTTCATGTCTTTGAAATGAAACTACTTAGTTATGTATCAAATTTGGCTTATTGTACAACAATCACTTCCTAAGCCTCCTCAATCTGATTATAATATCTTCAGATATAGAGGATTGTCTTTGTCATGGTTTTCTAGCGAGTTTTCCTAAACGAATCTATTAGATTTTCAAGCTTTTATGCCTTTACAGGATTTTCATTTTCCTCAATATTTATTCTATGAAACTACATATTAGGTATGAAATTTGGAGTACCGTAAAACCCATAACTTTCTCAGCATCCCCAATTTGACTTGGACACTGAATTTGACTCTAGGCAACTTGAACTTGGCTGCTGAAAATGTAAGACAGTAAGGAAACATTGTTACCAAGGCAAAAGTGTGCAAGGCCTCCTTTACTGCTTACACGACTTTCTGATTGGAATTATGTTTTTCACATTACGCGATTTTGAGACATTCTGCCTCTTTTCTCCATTGTATCATATTTTTATTATCTCAATTATTACTCAGCTGTTGTTAGTTTAATCCTTTCAGATTCTTACTCTTTATTATTGCAGATAACAACTCTTTCTCATTGGACGAGGACCAGCCAGATTTTGGTGCTGTCCTTTCAGAGTCCATAGTCACCTCTCCAGAATCTCCTCGAAAAGAGGACAGCACTTTCTCGGTGGAGGAAGAAAATTTTCAAGTTGAAGATGGCAAGGTCAATTTGATGCTTTTAGATTTTGATCACGATGATATCATATTCCTTGTTTTGCAAGATTTAAAAGCCTTTTTTATTGGCCAATTTGGAAACAGATAAATCCACCCATCACTATTTTGCCGAAGGAAAGACGGTGTGGAAGAAATGTGCCAAATGTTGAGCCTAAGCTTGCTTTATGTTGCAATTCCCTCAATGCAGGGAAACCAAAAAGGTCCGATGATAGAGTCGTAAGAAGTCTTTTTTTTTTCCCAGTTATAACACTGATTACATTTTCCTTCTAGTGCCATTTTTTTTTCACACTGAATGATTTACTATTTATATCACTTTGTTCAGGAGACTTCTCCCAGCTTCATCGATCTTGTTGAAGGATGTTAGTATTTTGGATGTCAATGATGAAATAGAGAAACCAAAGGTGAATTTCAAAATTTGGACGGCCTCCCTATTCTCTTCTGATTCATTGAAATCTTAGGCATGAGTCTAACATACCTGTAATTAATTAATTGTTGGCTTTCATAAATCTCTGTTCAACTGCGGTAACTGGAGACAACTACAAGAAAAACAAACTAAGCATCATTTCCAATAAAGGGATTGCGATAGATCTTTCTTCACCACTCCACTTTGTTCAATGCTAGATCCGATGAACTGCCTTTCTTCTAGAGGATGCCCCAGCAAACTGCTTATTAGGATTCATATCACAAGATTTTTATTGCTAGCAATCAATTTATAGCAGTCCTCACTCTTTATTGAGGCTTGAGACCGCTATGAAAAATGTAGGCTGACTTGTAACTGGAGAAAGCTAAAGAAGAGAAAAAATCTTTCTAAATCCATCCCCCCTCCCTCGAAAAAAAGGGAACTCTCTTCTAATACACCTGACTCTTGATTTGAATTCACATTCATCATCAGATATTAGTTGCTCTCCATATGTTTATCCATTGCCCTCCATCTACTTATCCATAGCTCTTGCATGATATGTATAAACTACTACGTTTGCAGGGAGCTAGGAGAGAAAAGAATGTGGCTACACTTGACCAGAATAGGACGCAAGGCAGCATCTCCCTCCTTCATTTGCTTAGGAATAATTTCAGTTCTAAGTAAGTCTAGTTGTGAATTGTCTATTGCTCTTTATTACTGTATTACTTGTACTAATGCATGGTTGGGGGTTCTGTCGTTTGTGGTCAAGAACTTCAATTTATACTTGCTTGAACACATTTTCATACAAGACTCGTGATCCTACATTTTCTTGTCGGGTTGTATATCTGTCAAATAGTGTAATACTGCATATCATTTGTGGATCCAAGTCATTAATGTATAGGTCTTCAGCATTATCTACGTACTGTCATAATCATATGGACATTTTTTACAATTTGTGCATGTGTATTTGTCTACATATAAGAGGTGCCAGGGCAAAGGGCTGAGGAGTTAATAAATCAATAATGTGCTCTCAGCTTCATTGTGATTTGACTTCTCTTGCTTTTCTGGAAATATTATGTTTATTGTCGATGGTTATATTGCTTATGAAAAATTAGTTGAGATTTACATTTTTTTCTAATTCATTTACTCAACTTATTTTCTTTTATTTGTTTTAAAAGTTTTGAAATCAATCTAATATTATTATTTTGAATCTGAACACGTTATATTTTAGGATAAATATTCGCTTCGGGGGTCTTATTTTCTCTAATATCTAAGTAACGAATCTCATTCATGAAAAATAGAGATCTTGGGCGTCAATCCATTCTCGCAAAAAAGCCAGCATCCATGTGACGTCTTCTTTCGTACCATTACGATTTTTTTTTTTTTCATATATCTTGATTATTTTTGAGTTCTTGATAACTCTAATCTTTCTGAACTGGAAGAATAAAAAATTAGAAGGCGCGGATATACAAGTAAATATTGTCAAGTAACATTATAGAAGATCAATATAGAATGTCATAAAAAAAAACTCAACCCAAGTGATACAATGAACTAATATATTGATCTAAATCGAGTCCTCTCTTCAATTTTCTTCAAAAAAAAGGAAAAAAAAAATTCAATATTATTGGTGTAACCCCACAACTTCCTGGTAATGACATATTATATGGATTACTTTGAGAATAAAAGAACAAGAATGAAGAACCTATAAAAACGAAGGACAAATCATA
Organism: Fraxinus sp. 1973-6204; assembly: GCA_903798365.1. NCBI lineage: Eukaryota > Viridiplantae > Streptophyta > Magnoliopsida > Lamiales > Oleaceae > Fraxinus > Fraxinus sp. 1973-6204. The sequence goes on along the minus strand of CAIGRR010140161.1, from coordinate 177 downwards.
GTTAATGTTTGACCTTCATTTCTTAAAATTCTTTTGTTTGCAAATTTATTTGAAGCTGTACATTTCATAAGATTCACAAATTTTATCAGTTTTTTAATTATATTTTATCATTTTTTTTATTAAAATTTATTATTTTTATCCAAACAAAACAGGAGCATAGTGTAACTTTAGAAAAAT
>CAIGRR010140041.1:0-10478 GCA_903798365.1 Fraxinus sp. 1973-6204 | reverse complement strand
AGCAATGCTATGTTCCTCAGTCATCCATTGAAGCAGAATATTCTGCCATTGTTCCCACAGCTTGTGAGGATGTTATGATGAAGTCTAACTAATTGAACTTTGGTAAACCTCTCCAACCCAGTTTTCCACTATCGCATGAAGCACATTGACATCGATGTTCACTTCGTTCGAGACTAAGTCCAAGCCGATGATATCAGTGTCTCATATAACCTTTCCTCACTAGCTTGATAGTGCCTTGACCAAGCCGTTATATATTATCTAGTGTTTGTCTTTGATTGAACCACTATCTTGTGGGGGCATATTAGAGATATTAAAAGATAAGGCCATTATTTAGTTAATAATGTTGTACAGTTAGCTCTTCTATAACTGCAACATTAGAATAGGATTACATACATCCTAGCTTATTTAGAATAAAACTATTGTATTCTAGATCTATAAGGTTTGCGTATGTTCAAACTCTATAAATATTCAATGGATGAAATGCAACAAATAGGCTGTTTCAATAGCTCAAACATGTTATTATGAACATGATATTAGAGCACGTTAAACTCGAACGAGGAATTCGATTGGAATGAGACTCAAACAATCACATAAATTTCAAAATTGTACACTTATGCTAGTCATCTTGCGGGCCGTTAAATATAAAAATATTATTCAACACATAAGTTACTTCTCATAATAAAGTTAAACATTTAAGATTAAATCTATTTTAATAACCAGAGCAAGAAGATGTGCTGGATTCAAGTCTCAACTTCACCCTTCTAATAAAAATTGTACACATGTCGATTTCATAAGAAAAAATTAATGTTGCTTACACTTGAAGTGATATGTTGAAGGTAATGTAAATAGCATGCATGTAACCTTCTATTTCAGCTTACACCTTTAGATCAAATGGTTTAATGAGACATATTTTAATAACTAGACCAAGCAAATGTCTTGGGTTCAAGTTTCAACTTCACCCATCTAAAGAAATTGTACACGTGTCTATTTTAATGAGAATCACTACTATATAAAAGAGTCACTTTGACTTTCACTATTCATAAGCCGTATGACAATGCTAAGCCAAGTCGAAGTGGTTGAGCCGCGTTCGCCGAGCCATTTCTATATTCTAAACTATCTTTTCGCTCTTTTTTTGGTCAAAAAAATGATGTTAGTTCACTGTCATTTGACTTTTTTGTACTTTCGCTTGCGTGTGAAAAGGGGAAAGTAAAATAGTGGCATGTTTACAGAACGGACCAAAGGTCCGTGCTTGGTCCATTCAGCACGGACCAAAGGTTCGTTCTGCGCGGAGAGATAAAGTTTTAATTTTTTTTCTTTTTCAAGAGTGGTTTGTTTTTACTTTAGTTTTTAATGTTGCCTCGAAACATTTAACAACTTATAAGAAAATTTTATGTAACTAATGTTNACTTATAAGAAAATTTTATGTAACTAATGTTTGACATAAATATTTTTTTTATACTTATGCTATTATATAGTCAACTACATCATGGCACGTGCCTTGCACGTGCTTCTCACTAGTAATGAGAAAAAATAATGTTGCTTACACGTGTGAAGTGATATGTTGAGCCCTTGGGAAAATATTGTTTTGAATAGTGAGTTTTTGGAGAATGTGTGGTTAAAAAATAGGAAAAAAAAAATTTGAGTTTACGTTTATTGTGTGTTTGTGATTGAAAATGATTATGTAGAAAAAATAGTTTTGTAAGAATGAAAACAAAGGTAATGTAAATAATATGCATGTAACCATCTCTTCCAGGTTAAATCTTTAGGTCAAATGGTTTAATGAGACATTTTTAAATGTCGCAGACAACTTTATATAAATTTTTTTTCTCTTGGAAACTGGAATCAAGTAGAAATGCATATGCTAGTGTGTTCGATTAATGAAATGGACCACCTAATATAGTTTGTCCTTGTTGCTTGTAGAAGACTCACTCGAGCAACCCCTCCTTACCCGAAGGAAGGTGCCAAGCCGGAGTGTACAAATATTATAGGTCAATATCTGCTCAGTCTTTGTTAGCAATTTTAGTAGGATTCAGGTCGTAGTTGATTCATCTAGAAAAAAATGAATAATCGAGAAAAGCTACACACTAGCTTTACCGGAAATCTCACCTGGACTCATAATTGTGTGTTTAATATTCACAAAACTGATTGATAACTACCGACACTCTTGAAAGGTTAAAACAGAAATTTGTACATTTTTCATTAATTTCTTGAGAAAAAAATAAATTGGATCGAACTGGATCAAATCAGAAAATGTACCTTCTACGATTAATTAGTTTTCAAATCAATTTATATCATTATAATCTAACTACTCATAAAAAATGACTATCTAATATTCATAATTCAGCCGTTGGTATATATTATAATTTTCATTTTTATTATTCTCCTCATTTTCAACCACACATTCTTCAATAAATGTTTTTTTTTCATCACATCAATAACTTTTCTTTCTTTCTCAACCATACATTTTTCATCAATCTACTATTCCAGAATATATTTTTCCAAAATAATGTGGTTCAAACCACCATCAATTGGTAATTAATAATTACTAACACACGAACAAGAAAAAAAATTAAAAAATCCAACAAAATCCACGAAACCAATCCAACTCACACGGTTACACCAACGCACTTACATAATGGAGCCAAAAAGATTAAAATAAGAAATTAAACAATCATAGTCCACAAGAAAAAGTAGCAATTCTTGATAGATAAATGTGAAAACATGTAGTCTCTCTGAAGGCAAGAAAAAATCCTTACCTGAGTCAACCAGTCGTTAGCTATGGTGGTGGAAACCATTTTCGGGGGGAATCTTCTATTTCTTTTTCTTCTCTTTCTCCTTTCCTCCGCCTGCGCAGCAGAGGCTTACGAGCTGCAAACACTTTTATCCATCAAATCTGCCTTACATGAATCCAACACCAAAGTATTTGATTCCTGGGAATCCTCCAATCCTATGTGTAACTTTTCAGGAATCACTTGTGATTCAAATAATACAATAAAAGAAATTGAACTCTCCAGACAGAATCTGACGGGCTCCATTCCGTTGGATTCTATTTGCAAGCTAAAATCACTGGAAAAACTCTCCCTGGGATTCAACTTTTTGTATGGCCCTGTTACTGATGAATTAAACATGTGTGTTTCTCTCAGGTATTTAGACCTGGGAAACAACTTTTTTTCTGGATCATTTCCAGGTATTTCGTTGCTCAATGGATTAATGTATTTGTATGCAAATAGAAGTGGATTTTCAGGAACTTTTCCCTGGAATTCTTTTGAAAACATGACGAATCTTGCTGTGTTAAGCCTCGGAGATAATCCCTTTGATCGAACTCCTTTTCCTTCTGCAATTTTGAAGCTCACGAAACTGAAGTGGCTATACTTGTCAAATTGCAGCATTGAAGGGAAAATTCCGGACGGGATTGGAAATCTTGTTGAGCTGATGAACCTGGAATTAGAACAGAATTATTTAACTGGGGAAATTCCTGTTGGGATTTCCAGGCTGAGAAAACTATGGCAGCTCGAGCTTTACCAGAATGAACTAACTGGGAAATTACCTGCTGGATTTGGAAGTCTGACGAGCTTGGAATATTTCGATGCTTCAAACAATAATCTTACGGGAAATCTTTCTGAAGTTAGAAGTTTGAGTCAGTTGGTCAGTTTTCAGGTCTATAAAAATGATTTTTACGGCGAAATCCCACCTGAGCTGGGGGAATTCAAGAAACTGGTTAACTTTTCCATTTACAAGAACAGGCTTTCAGGGGAGCTGCCAGAGAAGCTTGGTTCTTGGTCGGAATTCCATTTCATCGATGCCTCGGAGAATTATTTCACAGGTCGGATACCACCAGACATGTGCAAGAAGGGTACTATGAAAAAGCTCTTGATCCTGCAGAACAATTTCACAGGCCAAATTCCAGTAACTTACACGAATTGCAAAAGTTTAACGCGTTTTCGTGTGAGCAAGAATTTGCTTTCCGGCAAGGTTCCTGGCGGTATATGGGGGCTGCCTAATGCAGAATTGATTGATGTTGCAGAAAATAACTTGGAAGGGCCGATTACTTCTGATATTGGAAATGCAAATTCTTTATCTAGCCTCTCGCTTGCTAAAAACAGATTCTCAGGTGAATTGCCATCAGGTATTTCAAAGGCTTCGGCTTTGGTTTCTATTGATTTGAGTTACAATCAGTTTACTGGTAATATTCCCACAACAATTGGTGAACTCAAGCAACTAAACAGTCTTCAGCTGCAGGCCAACAAGTTATCTGGTTTAATACCAGATTCCTTAGGCTCTTGTGATTCCATCACTGATATTAACATGGCTCATAATTTTCTTACCGGTCAAATTCCAGCCTCTCTGGGGTCTTTACAGACTCTTAATTACCTGAATTTGTCATGGAATGAACTCTCTGGTTCAATTCCTGGGAGTTTGTCCTCTCTCAGTCTAAGCCTTCTCGATCTCTCAAGCAATCAATTGATCGGTCCCATACCGGAGTCTCTTTCGATTGAAGCTTACAATAACAGCTTTGCAAGAAACAATGGCCTTTGTAGTGATAAAATCAGGAAATTCCATCCATGTTTATCTGAATCAGGCACGTCTAGGCACCTTCGAACGGTCTTATTCTGCTTCATGGTAGGATTCATTATCATACTCCTGATTGCTGGCTTCTTTTGCATAAAGAAGACAAGCAAAACAGAACGTGGACGATCACTGAAGGAAGATTCTTGGAATGTAAAACCTTACCATGTTTTGAGCTTTACAGAAGACGAGATTCTTGATTCCATAAAGCAAGAGAACATAATTGGGAAAGGTGGTTCTGGCAATGTTTATAGAGTTGCTCTTGAAATTGGCATAGAATTGGCTGTGAAGCACATATGGCACTCTAATAATACTGGTAACCGGAAAAAGATCCGCAGCACAACTCCAATGTTGGCGAACTGTGGATTTAGGTCACGGGAGTTTGAGGCCGAGGTTCAAACATTGAGCTCCATAAGACATATTAACGTGGTTAAGTTGTATTGTAGCATTACAAGTGAGGACTCAAGCTTACTGGTTTATGAATACATGCCGAATGGAAGTTTATGGGATAGATTGCATACATGTAGAAAACTAGCCCTTGATTGGGATACAAGGTATGAAATTGCTGTTGGTGCATCAAAAGGATTGGAATATCTGCATCATGGTTGTGACAGGCCAGTGATTCACCGCGATGTCAAATCGAGTAACATTTTGTTGGACGAGAATTTAAAGCCTCGTATTGCAGATTTCGGACTTGCAAAGATTGTTCAAGAAAACTCGACCAAGGAATCATCGACTCAAATCATTGCAGGAACTCAAGGGTATATAGCTCCTGGTAAGCAAATCATTAGTACTACATAGTAATTGAATTCATCGTTTATTAGTTATTCTGATGATTTTAATTTTCATGCAACTAATTATTATATGCAGAGTATGGCTATACAAACAAAGTAGACGAGAAGAGTGATTTGTACAGCTTTGGAGTAGTACTAATGGAGCTTGTGACGGGGAAGAGACCAGTCGAGCCCGAGTTCGGGGAGAACAAGGACATAGTTGATTGGGTATACAGCAAGTTGAAGAGCAAAGAAAGTGTGTTAAGCATAGTGGACTCAACTATTCCACAAGTTCAGAAGGAAGATGCTATTAAGGTTTTGAAAATTGCTATTTTGTGCATAGCCAGAGTTCCTGCATTAAGGCCAACTATGAGAACAGTGGTTCAAATGCTAGAGGAAGCTGAGCCTTGTCAATTAGTCGGCATCATTGTTGGTAAAGATGGTCAAAAGTAAGAAAAGGGAAGTGATAGAGAATGTCAAATTGTAATTCAAGCCCCGTAAGTCCATAGAAATTTGTAGTTACTTTCAACAATTTTGGCATGGGTATATGTTTTAGATTACCTTTGTAACATATTAGCCATTGTAGGATCGCAGGTTCATAGCACAGAGGTTCGCTGAGATAGCACGTACCTCGAAGTGCCAAATGAACTTGGTACAAGTAGCTTTTCATTTTTCATCTTGGTTGTATAGTAGCATGATTCGAATTTTTGCAATTCACCCTTCGGGACATGTATGGTATGTAGCGCTCAATAATAGAATGTATGAAATGTTAAGAATGTGAAGTCAACAATGTGATTTCATTAGATTTCATAACAGCTTACCTTGACATGACAATTTATCATTCAAACAAGTAGAAATTTAAATACCAAAATAACTACTATATAATATAATTACATTATGGAAAATCTTAACTGAAAAAAAATAAAAAAAATTCTAGAAAATTGGATTTCTTCAAACTCCCCCTCAACGTGATTCTAAGATGCCTATCATTCCTAACTTGCTTGTCAAACTATGGAAAGGTTGTGAGGAAGTCCTTTGGTAAGAATATAAGCTACTTGTTGTTCAGTCATTCCAAGTGGCAAGCGAACTAGCCCCTCTTCAAGCTTTTCTAAATGAAATGTGGATCCACTTCAATATGTTTGGTACGATCATGTTGTACAAGATTGTTTGCAATATTTATTACAGTTATATTATCACAGAACAGCTTCATTGGACCAGTAAACTGAACTTTCAACACTCAAGAATTTGTTTCAGCCATAACAGTTCATATACTCCTCGAGCGACGACTCTAAATTCTACTTTGACTATCTTTTGCCTAGTTAAGTTGTTAAAACCTTGTTTGGTCCCCATTTCTTAAAACTCTTTTTTATCTCAAACTCATTTTCAATCACACATTTCATAGGACTTACATCTTTTATCAACTTTTCAACTACACATTTCTTTAATTTTTATCATAATCTACTAGAATCTAATTTTTTATCCAAACCAAACAGGAGCTAACTTTACACCATCAAATGTACAAAACCCGATGTAGACCTCTTATGGTTACTTACTGAACATGCGTAATATACATTAGTGAACACAATATCATGGACTTCTCTTAAGATATCTAAGGACTGTAAAAGCTGTATCAAGATGTTCTTCACATGGTACCTGCATAAACTAGATAATCACACTAGCAAGGAAAATAATATCATCGCAAGTATGAGAGTGAACAATCAATGTTGGGGGCAAAACAAGGTTATATAGCACGATATAAAATATTGATCACAACAACAAAATGAACACTTTAATTTGGTGGAGGAATTGGAGATTTTATTCATCTATAATCGAGAAAAAATTAGAGCAATACTATGTTCCTACACAATTCTAACTTTTAATAATAAATCAACTTGTAAAGAAGAGTCAACTATATATAGGGGATATATCAAAATTCAAACTCTAATAATATTCTTAAAAATGGAAATAGTTTAAAAAATGCGTGGAATAAATGAAACAATATTTTCCCAATAAAAATTCGTGGAATAAAGAAAAAAATATTTAAAAAAAGAAAAAACCAATCGAATTTGGGTCACAAACCCAAAATTCAGTTCACATTTTCTTGAGATTATTCTAAAGAGGATGCATGAAGGTTTCGGTTGGTCTACCAAAAATGTCTTATCTAGTAGTTTGCTAGCATCATCCAAAAATTTGGAATTTTTCATTAGGTATAATACTTGTTTTGCATGTCGAGATATATGTATGATTACATTTAGACAACTCTAAATTTCTTTGTTATTAGACCAAATATTCATTGAAGCCTAGAGAATAGACTCGATAAGCGACATACATTTTAACTATAGACAAGATGTATCAAAATTTCATTTATCAACCGACATTGTATTATACAGTAGTTTGCTACCTATTGGACAAAACAACCATTACCAACTGCAAATATTTACATTCCATATTTATCTTTGATTTGTTTGATATGTACTCTATTTAGAATCAATAATATCAATTAGTATCCTTGATTTAAAAGCTCATTCCTGTATATATAAACTGATTCACAAGTAATGAAAAACATGTGTTTTACCATCTCTCTTTTACCTTTTATCTTGGTATCAGAGCAGTTGGAATCCTAGGATTTTTTTTATCATGGCCGAAGAGAGCCCTATCCCTATGAATTCCATTGCTTCAAACAACAACACAAATAACAACCAATCAAACACTACCGAATCCAATTATGATGCCTCATCACCCTATGTTCTTCATGCCTCTGATAATCCAGGCACCACTTAGTAACCTGTCTTCTAAGAGAAGAGAATTATCCCACGTGGCGTCGTGCAATGACAAACGAACTTCCGGCCAAAAGTAAATTTGGTTTTGTAGATGGATCTATCTAACGTCCACCTTCTGGTTTGCTAGAAGAATTTGCATGGATCAAGTGCAATTCAATGGTAATTTCTTGGATTTTCAATTCCCTTTATCCTATCCTTCACGATAGTGTAGTATATTTCGCAATGGCACAAGAGATGTGGAATGGCCTTGAAGAATGATTTTCACAAGGCAATGCTCCTCGTATTCATTAATTGAAAACTGAAATGATGAATACCTTACAATAGGGAATGATTGTTTCTGTATATTGCACCAAATTAAAAGGCATTTGGGATGAGCTTAGCACATATTCCCAAATTCCATCGTGTACTTGTGGCTCTGCAAAAGCACTTGCTGTAGAAAAAGAGAAAGAAAGAGTGTATCAATTTCTAATAGGCTTGAATGACAAATATAATAGTGCTCTCTCAGGTGTTGAATACAGATCCATTGCCTTCTTTATCTCGTGCTTATACACTTATAGCAAAAGATGAGCGCCGACATTTGGTAACAACATCGTGATTACCTTCTATTGAGGCAACAACATTCATTACTATTAACGTCAACAGAGTTAACGGCAACTGTAAGCCCACAAGCAATCGTGATCTCTCCAAGCAATTATGTGAATATTGCAAGAAGACCAGGCACAAATAAGACAATTGTTTTGAGTTACATGGTTATCCGAAGTGGTGGGATAAAGGGAAGAAGTCATCCAAAACAAAATTGGCTAATAGCTCATAATGTATGGAAACCTTAACAATACTATACCAATTAATATGTTGACAAATGAACAGTACACTCAACTTATGTCTATGCTTAATCTTGAAAGAGTCATGATTGTATGACTAATTTTGTGGGTAAGGCGACATCTCTGTCTAATAGTACAATTGAATGGGTTTTGGATTCAGGTGCTTCTGATCATATGACATGCCATGAAATTATCCTCCTCACAAAACTATACCTCATTTTTCACCAATTAAAATTCCATATAGATCATTCCTTCCAACAAAGTCTTATGGAAATGTTCATCTTAACCCTCTTGTTACTTTGAATAATGTCCCATATGTACCTTCATTTATATGTAATCTTATATCTATCAGTAAATTAACCAAAATCTTAAACTGTGTTGTTTATCTTTTTCCTTCATTCTGTGCCTTACATGACTTAGCCATGAGGAAGCTGATTGGAATGGGTGAATTGCGAGATGGACTCCACTATTTTCGGGCAATAAAGATTCATACGACTGCAAACAAGCATCACCCGTGATTCTAGGCTCCTCATGTGCCATCAGTGTCTTGGACATTTGTCTTTTGATAAACTGTCCCTTCTTAGCCATTTAGGTTTGGCTATCATTAAGTCTTTTAATAAATGTTGTGACTCTTGTCATAGAGCAAAACAAACTTGAAAATATTTTCATGTTAGTTCTATTAAAAAACATGAATCTTTTGAATTAACTCGTTGTGATGTTTGGGGACCATATCATACCACGTCTCTATTTGGTGGCAATTATTTTTTAAGTATTGTGGATGATTACACTAGATTCACTTGGGTTTATTTGATCAAAACCAAATGAGAAGTCTATATGAGGTTGATTCCTTTCATAGCTATGATAAGTAGACGATTTGGAAAGGCGGTGAAACAAATTTGCAGTGATAATGGAACCAAATTCACAAACCATAATTTTTAGATTTTCTGTCAACAAAATGGGGTTTTGACCCAATTTTCTTGTGTCTCCACGCCTCAACAAAATGGAGTGGTAAAACGTAAGCATAGACATGTACTTACAGTGGCTAGAGCTTTAAGGTTTCAGGCTAATCTGCCTATTAAATTTTGGGGAGAATGTATTTTAACGGCAAAATATTTGATAAATTATGCTCCCACGCCCCTATTGTTTGGAAAGAGTCCTTATGAGCTTTTATTTGCTATACTTTTGTCATTCCTCGATCAAGAGACAAATCCCAAGAACGTGCCACCGCTTGCATTTTTGTTGGTTATCCTCATGCTCAAAAGGGGTACAAGGTATACGATTTAACCACACACAAAATTCTCACTTCCAGGGGTGTGACCTTTTATGAACAAATTTTTCCTTTCCAAGATAAAACTTCGTCTTTTTTTTCCAAATCCCAAACCATCAACAACCATACATGACACGACCCGTCCCAAGTCACCCTAATGGACCTGACACGTGTCGTGCGCAGATGGTAGATACCAGCTAAATGTCGGACCCACCACCAAGGCGACTATGACCTGTTCTAACTGTGACCCATTTTATAAAAAATTTGACAG
>CAIGRR010140012.1:913-15524 GCA_903798365.1 Fraxinus sp. 1973-6204 | reverse complement strand
AATCTCCATCCATTTGTTGGGCATCAATTGGTTCTTTTGATTCTGTTATATATTTATCCGGTATTAATTTTTTATTAATTATACAATTACTACATCCCGAATCAATTAATCCTATGCATTTTATTATATAATCTCCTATTCTTATTTGACATTTTACCTTAATACTTTTAAGTTTTTTCTAAATTACAAACTACTTGTACATATGCTATTTGTAAACAATCTATATTTTGTTCTGGTTCTTCAATTGTAATTCCTTTTCCTTTGTTACCCCCCAAAATTAGAGACTCCAAATCAGTACTCCATGTAGGCTTCCACGTAAGTAACATATCCACGTGGGCAGCCACGCATACTCAGAAGCCAAGTTGGAAGGCCAGTTGGAAGGCCTTCGGGGGAGGTTATGAGGTCAAGGTCAACAAAAGCTATGGCTATCCGAAGCTTCTTCAAGAGCCGAAGCACTGTTCGATCGATGTCCTTTCAGCCTAATAATGGAGGCCTACTCGAAGTCCTTCCATGTAAACGCAGAGGCTCCTTATGTCCGAATCACTGAATCTCTCAATGCCCCGCGCAGAGGCTCAACAAAGATACCGGAAGCCCTCTACCTTCAAGAGCTCCTCAACGAAGGCTGACCCTGATCCAGTAGAATCCGATGCTGCCCATCATTATGGATCTGGAGATCTTTTAGAAGTGATTGATGAGACGTAGTAAAGAGTGTCAGTATGTCAGCCTACAACTAGGACGACAAACCCTCTGCCAAACATTAATTGTATGGAGTAGATGTTGATGTAAGGCTTCGAGATCGGAGATGCTGCCATGTAGATTTGATCCAACGGCTTTCGCATCGGCTAGACTAGTATAAATAGCTTCTCTTTGTATAGAAAATGGGTTTTGGCATCTATATCTTCTAAGAAAAACACGGAATATATTCATCTTGTGACACTTTTATAAGATTTTACATACTTGGTTCTTTACATATTTTGCAAACACAATAGCAAATATCTCAAGATTACAACACAAACTTGTTATCATTTTTACATCACATCTATCCTTCCACATATTCCATTACAAAAGAGATATTTGATATGGGGAATCAATTGGGTGTTCGTTAATAGTACGAACACCGCTGTAATCATACTACCGAGGTCCGAACATCTTTGCCTCTTACCGGAAAGTGCCTCCCGCATTCATCCCCATCAAACTACCGATCCCTTTTCGGTAGAAACACGTTGGATTCGTACTGACGTGACAAGAGTGGGCCCGATATCTGTTGAGATCATTTTTTGGGGTCAATAGAATGGCGCTGTCTGTGGGAATTTCCTACATTTAACCACGAATACACATGTGAGGAAAGCCAGACTACGTCTATAAAGCTTGGTGAAAGAAGGCTCTTGTCCTTGAAAAAGGACCTTCATTGAAAAATGAGCGACTAAGAACTTGTCACTCTTTGAAAAGGAGGACAAATTTGCTTACTAAATAATTGACAAATGAGTTCCACTGACGAAAATGCCCCTAGCAAACGAGGAAAAACCCTGAAGAAGGGGAACCCTCACATGCTGTCCCAGCATACCACCCAAGACCTCCCATACAGAGAATGGGAGGTTCCAGAGGTGGAGACAGGGTCGCAGCCAGGCTTACTAGGGAAATGGAAACTATGGCTGCCAACATGAGAGATATAACCCAGCAGAACCTAGCCATGCAGCAAATGCTGTTGAACATACAAGGGCAAAGAGGCTACCAAAGTCCTCAACATACAACCCCTGAAGATGTCTTTCCTGAAACTCAAGCATATTATCAAGAGGAAGATGAAGTCCACAGTCAAATGGCTGGACACCATTATAATGGAATGGAGGAACCTCGGGAAGGGGAGGTGGAGATAGATTTGTCGACTAATTATGCCTCAGAAAGGCCACAGGAAGCCCTATTCAGCTTTCCTCCGAATTACAAACAAGAAGATAGGCCCTAGAGATCTGTAAGTATTTTCAACAGAATAGGCCCAAGGATGCCTAGAAATAGGCAGGCTCATTCACCCTAAGCGCCTAGAAATAGGCCAGTTTATCCTCCTCATCCATTGCCTAGAAATGGACAACATGAGCCTCGTCCAGATTAAGATCGACCTATGTACCAGGAAGAGCCTCTGGCTCGACCCCCTAGAAATAGGCGCCAAAGACGAGAATGGGCTAGAAATGAAGCATGAGCCTCCCAACTACCTCCCCAACTTCACCAGGGGGAGAATGAGGATTCAGATGGGCCTCAGAGGTCCTGCGACCTAGATTCCAAGGCTATAAGGAATGCTCACATGCTAAATCACTTCACACTCCCAAAATTTTAAAATGCGATGGGAGAGGAGACCCCACAAAACATATGAATAATTACAAAACGCATATGAATTTGAAAGGGACCACCCCAACGATGAATTGCAGAGCCTTCCACTTGACCTTAAGTGGATGGGTGAAAATTTAGCATGCTAGACTGCCAGAGGGAAGCATCCAAAGTTGGCTCGAATTTAAGAAAACTTTCTTGAAACGCTTTGCAACCAGCAAGGAAGGAGAAAGACCCATCCGAAGGTTGCAAGATATGAGACAACAACAAGGTGAATATCTGAAAAAGTTCATTTCACGGTTCACTGATGAAATGACATACTGCGTACAAGTTACGGATAGAGAAGCACTCAATGCAGTACCGACTCTATGAGGAGGTCAATCCTGGTGCTGTAACGCATCAACGTCCAGCCAACCAGAGGCGCTCACCAAGGGGACGAGGTGTTGAACCTAGAAATAGGGATGAAGCATCATAGTATTGCACCTATCACAGTCCTATGGACAGCTAACAGAAAACTACCGTGACGCCACAAGACACCCCCCAAGAAACATACCAAGTAGGCCGAATCAATAGCCTCTGAACAATGAACGCCCCCCACTAGGAAGGAAAAAATGACACTGAAAGATCTAGAGAAGTTCAGAGGCAACGGCGAGGTCCCACCGAATAACGAACATGAGCCTGTCCGAGAAATTGATACAATTATCTGTGGACCCCATGTGGGGGAAGATTCTAGAAATTCCTAAAAGAACTATGCTAGGAAAGCAGGTGACCCATTCATGACCAGCTACATAGTGAATCAATCTCGGAATGGAAAAGCGGTCCCTCCCATCACCTTTACACATGAGGATACGGTGGGAGTTCATTATCCACACTGTGATGCCCTAGTAATAAGGGCTGTTGTGGTCCGCAATGGTCTGAAAAGGATGTTAGTGAATAACAGAAGTTTAGTCAACATCATATTTGGCACAACCTTCGGCAAAATGAAGGTAGACCATGAACTAACCCCAATGAGTTCCCCTTATATGGCTTCACAGAAGATAGCATCATCCCAAGAGGTAATATCACTCTAACTATAGAGATAGGGACAGAACCTTTAATTGCTCGCCATTTCATGGAGTTCCTTGTAGTTGATAACCGCTATGCCTATCACGGGGTACTTGGAAGACCCACCTTTTAGGAGTTGTGGGCGGTCACCTCAATTAACCACTTATACATGAAATTTCCAACTGAAAATGGCATTGTCACTATTCAAGGTGATCAAAGAGGAGCTCGAGAATGCTACTCTAATTCTTTAAGGAAAGCTAAGCCAAGAACGCACGTCATCTTCGCTGACGTCAAAATGGATGACCTCCTTGGACAAGGGATTACCCCTGAACAAGGGGAAGACGTCCTCATGACCGAAGTCCCTGAAGAAGGGAGTATCTTCGACATAATACAAGCCCCTGAGCAAGGGACAACTGCGAAAAGATCAGTTAGCTAGGAAGAACTGGACCCTCACATTATTGACTGCAAACTTCTAACAGCCCAAATAGAGGAGTTGAAGACCTTCCCGACTAATCCTATGGATCCAACAAAGAGCCTACATGTGGGAAGTAATATACCCTCAGAAATGAAAGAAAAGCTGAAAAACTTTTTTACTTAACAACCTGGATGTGTTCGCTTGGAAACATGGCGATATGGTAGGCATCGATCCCAAGGTCAGCTGTCCTCACTTAAACATTGATGAAAAAGCTACGCCTCACAGGTAGAAAAGAAGAGCCCTCAACCCGAAAAGGTATGATGCTCTTAGAGACGAGGTAAAGAAGCTGATTGATAATGGTTTCATCATAAAATCTGTATATGCAAAATGGGTATCCAACCCAGTTCTGGTTAAGAAGCATAACGGAAAGTGGAGGGTATGCATTGACTTTTCAAACCTGAACTAAGCCTGTTCGAAAGATAGCTTCCCACTTCCAAGGATAGACCAGCTGATGGACTCAACTGCTGGACATGAACTCCTTAGCTTCATGGATGCCTACTCCGAGTACAACCAAATTTCCATGTTTTCATCGGATGAAGAACACACCTCATTCATCACAGATAAAGGACTCTACTGCTACCAGGCAATGCCCTTTGGGCTAAAAATGTCGGAACAACATACCAGAGGCTAGCGAACAAAATGTTTGTCGACCTCATTGGTAAGATGATGGAGGTCTAGGTGGACGACATGCTAGTGGAGTTTGGAAGCAGTGGACCACATTGCTCACCTTAGCGAAACATTCCACATTCTGCGAAATACGCTTTCGGGGTATCATCTGGCAAGTTCCTCAGATACATTGTCAACCAAAGAGGCATTGAAGCGAATCCTAAAAAGGTCAGAGCCTTAATGGAAATGAGGTCGTCCCAGAAGCCAAAAAGGTGCAGAGTCTCATTGGACGAGTTGCAGCTCTGAACCGCTTCATTTCTAAGGCAACAGACAAGGTCTTCCCTTTTTCAAAATTCTCAAAAGAGGAAACAAGTTTCAATGGACAGACGAATGTGAGTTAGCTCTACAGGGGTAAAGAAGCACATAGGTCAGGCGCCTCTCCTTCCCAAACCAAAGAACCATAAAGTATTACACTTCTACTTAGCAGTAACCTCAGGGGCTCTGAGTTCAATTTTAATAAGGGAGGAAGACAATCATCAGCTGCTAGTGTACTACATTAGTAAGGCATTAGTTGCAGCAGAAACACGATATCATGACATGGAGAAGTTGGCTCTCACTCTAGTAATAGCCTCAAGAAAGCTAAGACCATACTTTCAAACTCATAGCATCCATGTCCTGACGAATTATCCTCTCAAGCAAGTGCTTCAAAAGCCTGATGCCTCCGGAAGATTACTTAAGTGGGCTGTTGAACTCATCGAATTTGACATCACCTATAAGCCAAGGGTAGCCATCAAAGGGCAAGCCTTAGCTGACTTTGTGGCAGAATTCACCCCTGTACCAAACATGGAAGAATAAATGGAACCCTCCAAACTTCAAATATAGAGACTCTCAGTTGATGGGCCCTTTGGAGATACAAGATCAGGGGCAAGAGTTGTTTGGTTAGTCCAAAAGGGTACAAATTAACATGCGCCGTAAGGTTCGGCTTCAAAGCAACCAAATAATGCAGCAGAATATGAAGCTCTTCTAGCCGGCCTTTGATTAGCCAAAGAATTTCAAACTGGTGGTTAGTCAGTTTATGGAAACTTTTCAGCAAGGGACAAAACTATGGCAGCCTATTTAAAGTTAGTGATGAGCTTTGTCCCTTCCTTCGACAGGTTCTAGTTAATGCAAATACCGAGGTCCTACAACGCTCACACTGATGCACTGGCCAAGTTGGCAAGTAGCAAAAGATTCTGAACTGCTCACTGTTGTTCCAATAGAACACCTGTCTAGACCCTCAATTGAGATCAGAGAGATGGCCATGTGGGTGGGAGATACGCCTCTCTGGATGAAGCCCATCATATCCTATTTGAAGGACCAGACCCTACCTTCTCTGAAAGAAGAAGCTAAAAAACTCAGGAGAAAAGCTGCCCATTTCGTTTTTCAGGATGACATATTATATAAACGTGGATTTTCATTGTCCCTACTGAGATGCATCCGAAGGAAGCAGGCGATTTATGTACTCATAGAAATTTACGAGGTCATTTGTGGCAATCATACCGGAGGATGGTCATTGGTACAAAAAATACTTAGGCAAGGATACTACTGGCCCACCTTAAAAAAGGATGCGCAACAGTTTGTCTGGAAATGTGACAAATGCCAACGATTTGCCCCCATCCAAAGATGGCCTTCTCAAGAGCTGAATGTGGTCTCCAGTTCTTAGCCATTTGCAAAATGGGGGATTGACTTAATTGGACCTCTGCCCAAGGGGAGAGGAAGCGCTAACTTCGCTATTGATTATTTCACGAAATGGGTGGAAGCTGAGCCACTTGCAAAAATATCTGAAGCTAATACTTTCAAGTTTCTTTGGACGAACCTCATCTGCAAGTTTGGTATACCTTATTCAATTATTTCAGACAATGGTAGACAATTTGATAACAAAAAAATTAGAGAGATGTGTGAAGAGTTAGGCATAAAAAACCACATCACCCTCAGACAAATGGGCAAGTTGAAGCTGTAAATAAAATAATCAAGAATACCCTGAAAATAAAGCTTGATGCCTCAAAAGGGGCCTGGGTAGATTAGTTACCCCAAGTTCTTTGGGCAATCTGAACCACTAGCCGAACTGCGATAAGTGAACCCCATTTTCTGTGGCATATGGGGTGGAGGCCATGAGCCACGTTGAGGTGGGTCTCCCGTCTCCCAAGCGGATACACTTCAACGAGATAAGTAATGATGAAATGAGAAGATGTGATCTAGACCTCCTTGAAGAAAGGATGGATGATTCTCAAATCAAAATGGCTATATACCAAAGAAAAATGACCAGGTGTTTCAATGCCAGAGTAAAGAAGAGATCCTTCAGGGTAGAGGATTTGGTGCTCCAGAGAGTTTTCTTATCTTCCAAAGAACTAGGGACAGGCACTTTAGGACCCAATTGGGAAGGACCCTACCACATAGAGAAAGAAGTCCAACCTTGGACTTACTGGATTAAAGACATGGATGGAAGGGTCCTGCCTCATCCGTGGAATGTTGAATACCTGCGAATGTATTACCAATGAATGTAAATTACAGCTAGAGGTTTTTCCAGCCTTTGCAAATAAATAAAACCTTTGGTTCCAAGATAAGCTTATGGAAAATCCACGAAGCATAGGCACCTTGGAATAAGTCTTTGCATGGATGAGCCATCCACTATGCAAGAAAGCGTAGGCACCTCGGAAGAGAGGACGACATCCCCAGAAGGGATCCCCTCGCTTGAATTTCAAGGCTGACCTCACGTGCCTTCCTTCGACGAAGCTGAACATCATGGAAGAAGCCTTTGCATGGATAAACCATCCACCATGCAAGGAAGTACAGTCACCTTGAAAGAGAGGGCTACATCCCCAGAAGGGATCATTTCGCTTGAATTCCGAGGCTGACCTTACATGCCTTTCTTCGACGAAGCTGAACGTTATGGAAGAAGCCTTTGTATGGATGAGCCATCCACCATACAAGGAAACATATGCACCTCGAAAGAGATGGCTACATTCCCAGAAGGGATCCCCTCGCTTGAATTTCGAGGCTGACCTCACATGCCTTCCTTCGACGAAACTGAACGTCATGGAAGAAGCCTTTGCATGGATGAACCATCCACCATGCAAGAAAGTGTAGGCACCTTGGAAGAGAAGGTAACATTCCCAGAAGGGATCCCCTCACGTAAATTCCGAGGCTAGCCTCACATGTCTTTCTTTGACGAAGCAGAACATCAGGGGAGAAGTCAGAAATTCAAGAAAGTCCAGCCTAGTTGCCTCTTAATTCAACCTAAGTATGAAAATTACTTAGATCGATTCAACCTAGGTTCAAATTATTCAATCATGTTCAGCAATAGTCAGCCAGCTCAGGTTATTTGGTTAAGGCCTGTCCTGATTTAAAAATCAGACAACCTCATTTAGTTAAGTTCAGTTAGCTCTACTTTGGTTAAGTTCAATTTGAATCTATTTGTGCTTGATGCTTTACTGGGGTCCGACTACTTCAAGACAATAAAATAAAAGTAACGGACAAAAGAAATTTTTATTCGTTGAAACAAAGAATACAAAGGAAGGCCTAGAAGCTTTACGTATGATAAAATCTAGCCTATTCTTGGGGAGGAAAAGGTGCTTGATCCTCAGTAGCAGGGGTAGAAGCCACCTCCTCTGTTGGAGCCTCAGCTGGCACCACTTCCACACAATCATCCTCAGTGGGAGTTTGCGGCACCTTTTCTTTGATGAACTCTGCCTTTAGCTCAGAGGCATCAAGGTCAAGGAACAACTTCTTCACCTTCCTAATCACCTCGTTGAAAGCAAACTTCTTCCAGTAGGAGCCGATGCGTTGATACTCCTCAGTATGATGGAAGTTAGCAACATAATTCCTCATTGCAATGTCACCCGCCTCGACAACATCTATTTTATACATCCTACACTCATTGGCATACCATTCTACTTGTTTATCCATGAAATCCTGGGCATTCCTACGGCAGCTATCTGAACATTCGCCTTTTCCAGAGCCTCAACAGTAAGCCTCTGATGGCTATTGGAAGTCTCCACCTTTTTGGTTAGTGGGGCTACTTCACAATGTGACTCATGGATCTCCTGCTTCATGGCCTCAATCTCGGTTAGGACAGAGGCTAACTTTGCCTCATCCTCAACCTTCTAGACCTTCAACTTATCAGTTTCTGCTCTGACCCTCCTCAATTCAGCCTCAGTGACTGTCAGTTGAGCATTCACCTTTTCCAGAGCCTCGGCAGTGAGCCTCTAATGGTTGTTGGAAGTCTCCACCTTTTGGTCAGTGAGGTCACTTCACATTGTGACTCATGGACTTCCTGCCTCATAGACTCGATCTTGATTAGTGCAGAGGCTAACTTTGCCTCATCCTCAGCCTTCTGAGCTCTCAACTCATCCACCTCAGCACTAAACCTCCTTAGTATCGGCCCGAACAACATTCAGCTTCTCATATAAGACCATATTCCTATGCTGAATATCGGCCAAAACTCACTGACATTCCAAGGCTACCCCAACAGCCCTGGTACTTTGGCTCACCAAGGTGGCAGTAAGGTCCACTGCATCGCAGGTGGCCACATAGTCTTGCTATCTTTCAGTTCAAAACTTTTTGAAAGCCCCGGTGGTACCTCGGACCTCAGCAGGCAGCATATCTATCAAAGCTGAGGCAATTTTACTGTCACGTCCCCCTAGGACGTTTCTAGACTTTTCTGGGGTCCTCTCCATTATCTTCTGAGAAGCCTCTACAGCCGTTAATGTAGTATCCTCGGCATCATCACTGACCTCCCGAGGCTGCTCTTCAATTGTAGCATTAATGGAAAACGTAGCAATTTAGGCTGCTTGGAGTTACCTTTTTCCCATAGGATACAATTGTTCCGAAGCTACAGGAACACCCACCAATGTGGGTCAATTTCCTTTTCTTTGAGGATTCTTCAACTATCCCCTTGCCCTTATCAGTTGTGAGCTAATTTTCTTGGGAGACCTCTCTCTCTACATCCTTCACCGTTGAATCCCTGACAAGGCATTCTGACCTTTGCTTGGCCTTTGAAGAAGATCTTCGGGAGGTAGCATTAAGAATTGTGGCCATATCAGGTTTGGGATACTCCCTCTTGGGTGCCATTTGTTCAAGTTCGGTGAAATATTCCTTGAGTCCAATTACAAATGAAAAGGGAATGTTCGAAAATTTGTTACCAAGAAACTTTCAGAGAACAGTAAAAAATCGTAGTAAGGTTTACAAAAGTAAATGTCAAAATGACAAGATTATTGATTTTATACAAGGGACAAGATAAGTCCCAGCCATCAGATTGAAGTCATGATGATCAGAGGCGTCCAAATTTTCGTACAATCTGGGCCATAGAATCCAAACGATTTTTCATTGTCGACGCCCTAGATCGGCGCGTGAATCTCGTGAAGGGGCATCAGCATATGGATGAACCCTAGAAGTCACATAAGCAAATAATGAGCCATCATTGTGCATTTAATTCAATACGACTGTACGTGTATTGGGAATTGGTTCAGTATAGCTGCCACCTTGGAAACACGCGAGACCATCAAATCACGTGCATAAACCAGCCTCTACTTTATGAAGGCTTACAGCCTCGACTGGGTCAGAAATGAATAAGCCTATGCTTCGCAATGGCTTACAGCATCAACCAGCCTTGTGTAATTAAGCAAACCCCACTCAGCAAAGTCCAATCCACTTCTCAAATTCCATGCATAACATAAATATCTATGCCTAGACTTGGGGGATTGGGATGTTACATGTTACCACTTGCAGCCTCGAAAACCCCAAAGCCAAAGTAGCCTCTGAACAGGCAAACTTTCCAATTTAAAGAAATTTGAAAATCTATAAGGATCTCAGCTTCAAGTGAAGCACTACTCCTTATTACCACTTCAGAAAAAGTATGCTAATTAAAAGGTACATAACCTTCGAATACTTGCTTTAAATGTCTGAGTTATTATATAGACCTAGGAAGGTCTGACGAAATGAAGGTAATTTCTGTAAGATCGAATTGGACGATATATATCTTGGTAAGTCCAACTCAGAGTTAGTGATGTTGAAGTTTGTTGACACTAATCATCTCTGAATTGGACCCCCAATGTTCAAAAGACAGCTCACTAATGACTACATGGCTCGTTTGCTCGAAAGGCAGCAAGTTGTTAAAGGTTAGAAATTATTAAGAAGGCAAGTTGTTAAAAATCAGAAGTTATTGACAAGCAGCAACAAAAGAATCATAAAATCCAAACATCCACACCAGAATCATACGATGTCAACAAAAGGAAAAATATTGAATTCCATTAACAAAGAATTGATTTACATAACTTGAAGTCCTTACAATTATGCCTGAGGGGGTGGGGACTGAGGAGGTTCAAAAGGTACTATGGTCCCAGCTTCGGCAGGGTTAACCTCTTCAACGTTATCATCATTAGCCTCTACTACATCTTCCACCTCCGCAGGGGTCTGAGGCTTCCCTTCCTCTTCATCCTCCAAGAATTTAGCCCTTAGATCAAAAGTCTGAACCTCCTGGTTATGCACCTCCAGCTAGTTCGATTACTTCACTGTAAGCATATCTTCTCCAATACATGCCAAATCGTTGATAATGCTCGGTGAGGTGAAAGTTGGCCAAAAAGCTTTGTTCAGCATTTCTGCTGGCAAGCTCAGCATTGCTACGAACAGTCTCTATTTCTTCAGTAAGGCCAGTCACCCGGGAAGTCAGCTCCTCTATCTTTCGCTTCAGCTCTGCATTTTCTTGGTTGGCCCTTTCGAGGGCTTCGACAGCGAGTTTTTGATGGGCGTCAGAGGTATCTACCCTCTTTGTCAAAGAAGCCACCTCGCTTTAGGAGTTATGAACCTCCTTTTTTAGAGACTCGATCTCAACCAATGTAGAAGCCAATTTGGTCGGCCCCTCAGCCTCTTTTTAGAGACTCGATCTCAACCAATGGAGGGATCGAAAAAGGGCCTTAACCTCAATCATCATCCCAAAGGACCTCGAGGTTTGAGCCAAGGCAGTGGCCACGACATCCACCGCATCTCTTGTCTCAACAAAAGATTTCCATTTTTTGTCCAAAACTGGTGAAAAGTTGTCGTAGCAATTTGGACTTAGGGGGAAAGAAGCGATAGGACTTCAGGTACGAGCTCTTCGGTTCGGCTGGCTAAGCCAGGTTCCCCGGCGGAACTTCCAGAGGTAGCGGAGTCACTGCTGCCTTTGGCCTTCTTAGCTGGGGCTTGACCCTCAGGCTCCGAAGCCGCCCTTTTCATAACCTCAGCGGCAGTAATTAGCGAACTACCCAACAGCTTCTCTCCAATAGGAACTTCGGAACGGCGAGGTGGAATATCCCTGGAATTACCCGTCCCGCTAAGGGTCGACAACTGGAATTTCTTCTTCTGTTCATATACTAACATCTTCTTTCCCCGATCTGGAAGAGGAAGCCGACCCTCCTCCTGAGAAGCAGCCTCCTTGCTGACCTTCTCAAGCTTCTTTTTTATCTGCCTTCCTCCAGCAGGTGTCCCTTTCACTCCCTTACGGCCAGTAGTTGAGGTGGCCACCAAAATAGTGGTCATATTAGGGATAGGAACCTTCATCTTCTCAAAGTTTTCTGTAAACAGAGCTTTGTAAGATCAGATACGAATAAGGAATAACAAATGGGCATAAGAGATATGAGGAAATGGAGCTTCGTAAAAATAGAAGTTATACATTCCTCTAGAGGCCATGAGGGATAGATCTTCGTAAAATCGTTGCAGCATGATCAAGTTATCGAAATGACGAGCCGAAGTTGGGAAACAGTAGATGTCCGATAAAACCTCCAAATGACTCATGTCAAGTTCAAAACGCTCAACAGTCCCTAAAAAATGATAAACACAGAGTTAGTAAGGAGATTCAGCAGATAACTGAAGGAAAGAAGGTTCATTGGTACTCACTGAGCTTGGAGTAGAAGGTCAGAACTTTTACAAAGGGGATAGTGTCACCCTCACACTCCTGCCACTTTCCCTAAACCCAGAACCAGGTCTATTTCCACCCTTTGATGGATGTGGAGAGACCCGTCACCAATGGAGCATGCACCCCCAGGGGCACATAGAGTACCAACCCTTGGAATCTCCTTTCCCCAATAAACGAGGTTGGAAAACGGTCTGAAAGACATAAAGAGGAATGTCCTCGCCCAGGGAAGTTTGTTTCCAAAGGATATAGGACCTAACTAACTGGGCCTAGACATTTGGAGAAAGTTGGGTGGGAGCCAATCCGTATAGCCTGAGGACGGCTCGGAAGAAAGGGTGGATGGGAAGACGAAGTCCAGACTTGAGTAAATATTCACTGATGGCAACGCATCCCAGCCTCGGAGGCAGGCTCGCTCATCTGGAGAAGGGGATAGAAGTTCTATATTATAGGGAATCCTATATTTCTCCCTAAGTTCATCTAGCTTGGTCGGACTAGCATTCGAAGGAACTTTGGCTTCCCCACAAGCTATCCCCTCATCCCCACTGTCAGACCCTTCCCCAGAAGTGGCATTGTTTCTACCAATGTCAACCATTCTAACAGGTTCGACTGTACAAGCCAGTTTACCCACCAGTTTAACGGTCAACATCCGTACTATCATCATCATCAGAAGAAGATGCCATTGATCCCAAAACGTAAATAGAACCCTTCATGAAAAATGCTGCAAATTCACAACACTTACAGATGTATCATAGTAAAGGAGAGAGGGAGTCTCAAAGAAAAAGATAGGAAAGAACTTGAGAACGCGAAGGAAGCTTGTAAACTTGAAGAGACTGTGGGGAAGACGAAGCTTGTAGACGATATTTGCATGAAGGTAGAAAGAAAATGATTCTTCTTAAAGGCGATCTCCTTTTATAGGCATGAAAATTCAACCCCAGCCGTTGAATTAAGATCTAAACCATCTAGCCGTACGTCTAGAGACTGATCAGAGCCACCCATTGCCCCAGACGCTTCGGATTCAAGGGTCCAGATTAATACATCGGACACACACGTCCTCTCACATTTGAAATACAAATGGGAAGCAGGAGAGACAACCATAATTGCGCATTAAATGCGATGGATGTTGCGTGTATTATGAATTGCACCATCATGATGCCTTCCTTTGGAAACAACCAATAACATCAAATCATTGAGGCACTATCTTCAAGGACTCCTTGTGTTTCTCAAAGATTGTTAAAAATAATGAACTCCTCGTAAATATCTAATCCAAGGCTGTTTTGTCAGCGGCAGATGCTCCCAACTTGTAAAAAGCAAATGCTATGAATTTCGATTATGTCACTTAATCCCGGACATTGAGAGCAGAACCTCATAAACAAATGGATCAGACCTATAGGCATCAGAAACGCACAGGGGCTTTCAACAAGTGGACCATCTCGGAAGGTTAGAACCTCTTCCTCTCAAAAGATTACCTGGCACCCGAAAGTCCATGCATTACATGAATAATCATGCATAGACTTGGGGGGCTATTGTTACCGCCCAAAATTAGAGGCTCCAAATTAGTACTCTATGTGGGCTGCCACGTAAGCAACATATCCACGTGGGCAGCCATGCATACTCAGAAGCCAAGTTGGAAGGCCAATTGGAAGGCCTTCAGGGGAGGTTATGAGGTCAAGGTCAACAAAAGCTATGGCTATCCGAGGTTTCGTCAATAGCTGAAGCACTGTTCGACCGATGTCCCTTCAGCCCTAATAATGGAGCCCTCCTCGAAGCCCTTCCATGTAAACGCAGAAGCTCCTTATGTCCGAAGCACTGAAGTTCCCAATGCCCCGCGCAAAGGCTCAACAAAGATACCTGAAGCCCTCTACCATCAAGAGCTTCTCAACAAAGGCTGACCCTGATCCATCAGAATCCGATGCTGCCCATCATTATGGATCTGAAGATCTTTTAGAGTGATTGATGAGACGTAGTAAAGAGTGTCAGTATGTCAGCCTACAACAAGGATGTCAAACCCTTTGCCAAACATTAATTGTATGGAGTAGAAATTGATGTGATGCTTCGAGTTCGGAGATGCTGCCACGTGGATTTGATCTAACGGCTTTCACGTCGGCTAGATTGGTATAAATAGCTTCTCTTTGTATAGAAAAAGGGTTTTGGCATCTGTATCTTCTAAGAAAAACACTTAATATATTCATCTTGTGACACTTTTATAAGATTTTACATACTTTTTTTTTTTTTTTTTTTTTTTTTTT
>CAIGRR010139999.1:0-16579 GCA_903798365.1 Fraxinus sp. 1973-6204 | reverse complement strand
TTTCGTCATCTTAGTTTATTTTTTCTAATTATATCCACTAGCGTACATAATTATACCACGAAGGGTCCATGATTTCGATTTCAAAATTTATTATTCCCCTTGGCAAAGCACTCCTTATTGTTATTGTGAAAACGTCCATACTTTTCATTTTTTTGACATTTTCACCCTTATTTTCACATTTCATTGCGCAAAAAATCATTTTCATCCGTTTTTTCAATTAAAAATTGTGAAATGACGAATATACCATTTTTTTTAAATAAAACAAATGGAAAAAAGAAAAAATATTAATTGTAAATAGTTCCACATTTTTTTAAAAAGCGCAAATAGGTCACAAATAAATTATTAAAAGGACAATTGGCACATGATGTTCATACATTTCACTACTATTGCAAAAAGCGTCTCTATCTTTTATGTTTTGGCATTTTCACCATTAATTAAACATTCTATTGCGCAAAACCATTATTTATATTCATTTTCATCAATTTCTCAATAAAAAGTTGTGAAATGACAAATATATCCTCATAGTTAAATAAAAAAAAGTTGAAGAATCAATTGCAACCATAGTCCCAAATTTTTTAAAAAGTACAAACAAGTCCCTCATAAATTATTAAAAAAAATATTATTATTTCTTAAAAAAAGCAAACGAGGCCCAATTATTTATTTTAAAAATTAAAAATTACAAACAAGTCCCAAATAAATTATTAAAAATTAGAAATTACAAAAATATTTTTTATTTAAATAAGAGTGTATATTGATTATTTTGCAATTCTTTATTGTGAAATTTGATGGAGATAATGGTTTGCACAATTAAATGTATAATTAAGGGTAAAAATGCCCAAAAAAATAAAAGGTATTGACTTTTTCGCTATAACGATGACAGATAGGGACATTATATATTAATTACCCTTTTAATATTTTATTTGGAACTCATTTGCACTTTTTTTTAAAAAATATATATAATTGGGCTGTGGTTGCAATTAAATTTTTTTTTTCCTTTATTTAAAGAGAAGTGTATATTTGTCATTTCACAATTTTCAATTGAGAAAATAAATGACATTTTTGCACAGTGAAATGTGAGAACGTTACGTGCTAATTACCTTTCTCACTAATGCATTAATAACATTACGGCACATATATGAGCA
Organism: Fraxinus sp. 1973-6204; assembly: GCA_903798365.1. Lineage (NCBI taxonomy): Eukaryota > Viridiplantae > Streptophyta > Magnoliopsida > Lamiales > Oleaceae > Fraxinus > Fraxinus sp. 1973-6204. Next base: position 15,437 of record CAIGRR010139999.1, on the reverse strand, counting down.
AATGAAAGGACGTTAACATATCTTTTTCACTAAACACTTTAATAAGAGGACACGATATGTCGAAGTGTCATGTTTAATATGTATCAAGAATATAAACATTGTTTATCGTTAGTGTACCGTGTACGCTCTTAATGCTTTTTATTAGCGTTTAGAATCGAAATTGATAGTTTAAGGTGGGTTTGTTTATTTAAAATAACGAAACAAATCTCTATTAAATTAGTTTATCATTTTCCGAAATTGGGTTTTATATTCTTTCAAAATTATCATAATTAAAAACTAAGACACGTTCGTTTCTAGTTTAAATATAATAATATTTTTCACCACATCAGTAACTTTTTCTTATTTTTCGATCACATATTCACCATTATATCAAAAAAAAAAAAATACATTCTTTCTATTTTAATGTGAATCAAACAGAGTCTTAAATTAAAACTTGTGATAGACATGTTCAAAGTTTTGACTTGTAATTGAGGTAATATTCCAAGGGTTCGCTGACCTAACTTTTCAACTTTATTTTTGTCAAATTCATTGCGTGTATACTAATATATATATATATAAAATGAGAAGTTTGAGTGTTCTATAAAATTGACCGGTCCAGTCTGGAGAAGATAATCATTTTGAATTTTTAAAGTTCACGTTTGACAATGAGAATTACTTATCTGATTTTAAATTTTTTTTATTCTCTAACTTGTTGGCTTCATAAAAATATGTTATAAAAGCGTAAAACAATTCAAGATTTTTAATATGTTATAAAAGCGTAAAACAATTCAAGATTTTTAATATCATTAATTATGCAATACTCAAAGTCGAAATTGACAAGCACGTAATGTAACTTTCAGTTAGATGTGTCGACTATAACTTGTCAATCGTAATCGATATTAGCGACAAGTCATTACACATCAGATTAGACTAAAACGACAAATATTATCACAACAATTTTTTCTCGCGTATCCTATTCCGAATCAATACATTGTTGAATTTTTATTCTTCCTTCCTTTTATATAACCCACTAATTCAATTTTCAGAATATGAACGTGGAGGGGTCCATTTCACATTCAGACGAATTTCAGAACCAAATCTGAGACTGAGACTAGCCATTTTAGGCTTTTTCTACAAGAGATAATATTAAATTACTATTCAGAAAAAAAAATCTGGTACATTCAAATCAACTTGTGAAGAACACTTGCATTGCACGTAATTTTGAAGAATATTTTGATTTTTTTAATGTATTTTTAAACAATAATAGTTGTATATACAAGACTAAATCAAATATTCAGTCAATACATATGTAATTTCCATTAAATAAAAATAAGAAAATTTTAATATCATTTGTATTGAATCCATAAAAAAATCTAAAACAAATTATTCAAAATTGACAACATGCAATAACAAATTAAGCCCCTGTTTGTTCCACATTATTTTTATCATTCTCATTCTTCTACTCATTTTCAACCACACATTCTTCAATAAAATAATATTTTCCATCACATCAATAACTTTTCCTTCTTTTTCAACCACATATTTCTCATCTATCACTTCAAAAAAATGCATTCTTCTCTTTATTTTTTTCATTCTCATTTTTCTACTAATTTTCAACCACACATTCTTCAATAAAATAATATTTTCCATCACATCAATAACTTTTCCTTCTTTTTCAACCACATATTTCTCATCACATCACATCAAAAGAATACATTTTCTCATTTTAATGTGCACCAAACACACTGTTATCGATATAAATAATTCTTTTCTCATCGTTCTACTTGATTCGTTAATAAATATATACCAAGAGATGCAGGCAAGAACAATAATATATTACGTTATTTAACTATGTATATATAATAAAAAAAATATGAAATGTTGAGTATTATAACGAATTTAAGTTATTTAACGATGTATAACCCTATTTGGTAGGTATTAATTAAAATCTAAATTTTAATCTAAGTCAAAGTCAACAATTAATTTTAACAACATATTTTATGGATATATAACTTTTTAATTATATATATTTCATCAATTTTAATTAAAATCTATTAAAAATATGATTTTTATCTGCACCAAAGAGGAGAATAATTTAGTTAATTGAGAGATTGAACATTAAGGCAGATATGTGCTATAATAAATACTTGAGAAATATTTTTGTTGATGTTAACTGATGAATCAATTGATGAGTGCAGAAGCATTTTACAACAACAAAGAGCCGTAATTAACAAAATACTACAACAATAAACTGCAAAATTCATTTCCATCTTCCAGCAAAAGAACTTGTACACATGAGATCCGTACAAAAATAAATAAATAAATAAACTAAGACTTATTTTCAATAAATTATAAATTTGAAATTGATTACACCAATATTTTTCCGTTACTCCCTTACAAATGGAATAAAATAATAATCCCTTGAGATAGTGTCAACAATTAATGGTGGTGGTGGTGATGGTTTGCGGGGTTTTAAATACCTATGTTTGTAAAGGCCTTTTTTACTAGCAATGGTACCATCTTCTTCATCATGAAAATCTCGATANTAGTGTCAACAATTAATGGTGGTGGTGGTGATGGTTTGCGGGGTTTTAAATACCTATGTTTGTAAAGGCCTTTTTTACTAGCAATGGTACCATCTTCTTCATCATGAAAATCTCGATAGAGCAGTGATGACCAAAGAGCATCTTCACCGGAGAGTTTATAAAGGCATTTACAGGTGAGTGAAAGCCGGTACAAATCTTTGAAATCCAGAACTGAATTTTCAACTCCGATTTGCATTATTCTTCTCCACACATCCTCCGGCAGTTCAGACATTCTTCTCTTCCTGTGTTATTCAATATGTTGAAGGCAATGTGTGTGTATAAGTACTTATATATGTTTATCATAAAGCTAGGGATAAAGAAAGTTGTAATACTTGATGCACCGAAGAAATCTAGTCATAAAGCATTGATTAGCTTTTGATCCCAAAAGAAATAATTGTTATAAGAAACTTAATCAAGAAGCTATAACTTATAAGTTGTTCTCAGATCTCAAGAATGGCATCAAGAATCTGTCGAAGAATATCATCTATAGATAATAGATTTCTTGGTTATTAAGTTCGTTGTTGATACTCATAGTATTGAGCATTAAGTAGCTAATTCGTGATGAATTTAAGAGCCCTTTCGGTAGGGATTAAAATTGAAAAATTAGTCGTTATTGTTAACTTTTATAATACGAGTGGAACCCAATAATGGTCGTATTTTCAATTTTGATTGGATTTTGATCCCTACCGAACGGGGCCTAAGTTATCTAACGCTGTAAGAAAATTCAATGTCAATTCATTTTATTATTGAGATACTTAGTTCGTTCTTATTTAGATTGTGTTTTGTTGACATGCCGAGCTCTGAGGTCGCTCAGGTCGGATTAATACGCGTGATAACCAGGTGACAATGTGACCTCGGTGGTTAGCGTACCCGAGAAGATTGTGGAGTATTTCGAGGGTAAATGAATCATAATGATTGAAGATCACTGACAGAATCAACTGACCAACAAATCAGAAAAATCCACATGAAATAATCTTACATCAGCGCTAACATAAATCTCTAATCATTTAATTAGGCTCCTTTCCCTAGAGTAATTCATTAATTATTGGGATCCACTTGCAAGATTTACTCATAATACCCTGCTAGGCCGAGTTCAGTCTCCAATCGAATTACTACAACAAATGTACTTTTTTGGTTCGGGTCTGCAGGTGACAAGATGGTGAATTAATGAAGCATGCATATTTTCTCCTATAAAAGAGGAAATAGCCATAGAAAAGGGAATAAGAAACACGGCTTCACACATTACAAATCTTTTTACATTGTTCATATTTCAAATATCTCCTATAAACACATAAATGAGCAGTTCAATCACTTGTAATCTTTCGATTATCAATTAATTAAAGTCATGTTTGTCTCTAAAGTTGGCTTGAAATTTACTCGCTTAATTTTCAATGTCAACACGTTTATTTCAGAAGTAACAAAATTTTAATTTATTTTAGTGATAAAACATTTTATCACATTAATAATGGGTTTACAAAACATAGGACTAAATTATAATTTAAATTGGGAAAAACCGACATAATATTGGACCTTACAACTTGAATTTTTTTTTTTTTTTAAAGTAAATTTCCCTTATAGTATTCTGTTACAATATTTGATTCAAATCTTATGACGAATTTTAATATTATTGGGCTGAGATGCAACTTAAATTGTTAAAAATAAAAAATAAAAAAAATTAAACATCTTACAATAATCTATATGTGAATTCATCTCTTAACTCTTTTATACATTTAAAAATAATTTATAAATAAGTAGACCTAATGAAGAATTTTTAGTGGTACTTAGATCTGTAATTGCTAATTTGCTACAAGGTAAATAACTATTTCCTTGTCTTCTGTGTAGTGATGGTAAAATAAACTCGTCTCGCTTTGCCTCGAATGGAGCGAAAAAACTCGCCTCGACGGGTTTGGTGGGGGTGGGGGTCGCTGCCCCATCTCGGGTCTCGGGGTGGGGTGGAGATGGCCATCCCCGAACCCATCTTGTGAAAAAAAAAATGTTTAATTTTGGATATTGTTTGTTTCCAGTGTTTGCTTTGGATATTGATGTAGTTAGTTTGAGCATTATTTTCTTTGAATTTTAAATTTTTGAATTTGTATTTTAACTATAAAGTTTTGAGAAAAAAAGGTAGGTGGGTGGGTAGGGGGCAGGAAACGAGGCAGGCCGCGCGACAGGGTGGGGCACATCTCTATTCTGGTGTTTGCTTTGGAAGTTTGAAAAATTCTAATTTAAGCTCAAATTGATATGTTTTGTAATAATATTAGGGTGCGTTTGATTACCAATATTTTGTATGAAAAATATATCTTTTACACATAATTTTCTATTTTTGTACTGTTTTTGCAAGTTTGAAAAATTTAATTTAAGCTCAAATTGATATGTTTTGTAATAATATTAAGGTGTGTTTGATTACCAATATTTTGTATGAAAAATATAACTTTTACACATAATTTCCTATTTTTGTACTGTTTAATTGATAAATTTTTTTCATGAAAATATTTTCTCATTTTTGGTCGCGTGACCATATTTTCCTTGAAAAAAAGGAAAATATTTTCTTTAAAAATGTGTGGTTTTTATTTTTCATATAATTCACTCTTTCTCTCTCTCTCTCTCTTATCCATCCGCTTTCTCTCATTTACATACCAATAAAAATGGACGTATATAATATTTTCAATTTTAAAAACTAAATCAATCAAACACATCTAATTAATAATTTTCATACAAATAATTTCTAAATAATTGAATTGCCTAGATTTTATTTTCCTTTCACGCAAATTCCTCGTTCGCAATCAAACGCGTCATTAGTTATGATTAGTTTTAAGAATTGTCATGGCTACAAATACTGCATATGATAAGAATGGTTCAGTTTAAACTGATAACTACAAATTTTTTGAGTTTGAGTAAAATTGTTAAACCCATGCAAATAAATCCCTATATATTTCCCCTTTTCCATGGTTTTGAATACCAAATATTTCTAGTGATAATGGTTGATTGTGTTATCATTTTCGGTGTAATGAGTTGTATACTAGCATGTTTTCTGGGTTGAACTCGTATATATATTTTTTTAAGGATTGAAATCGTATAGGAAAAAATATATGCGAGTTCAACTTAGAGAAACTTGGTGGTGACTTCAGGAAGCGTTGCTGGTGGATTCTCTCAAGTTATTTGATTATTTTTTTTGGCCCTATTATGAATTTTCAGCAATTATTTTTTAGATTATAAGTATAATGTGCATGCTTAAAGAAAAGATTTTAAGATAATTGTTGAATAAGTTTATGATAGGTCTCGAAAATTAAATGATTCATCAATTAATTGAATTGTCATATCATCGATCGTTAGTATAAGCTAAGTTATACCAAGCATTGAATCATTTCTCTTATATGTATTGCTAACTTTTATATATTTAGCCATGTTTTGGTTTAGCTAAAAATAAGTTATAAAGATTTAAGTCAAAATAAACAATTAATCTTAATCACTCATGTCATGAAATTCACAACATTTTAACCATACAATTCAACATTTATTATTATTATTATTATTATTATTATTATTATTATTATTATTCTTTTTTATTTTATTTTAATCAAAATAGGGGTTTAGTTACTTATTCTTTTCTATACTCATGGGACCTATATAATTCAAAATAGAATTATTACTTTATGCCTTTAGCGAGTTCGATAATTTAAGGGATTATATTTAATTGTAATTAGGCCCCCCTTTGATGGTCATTATTTGAGAAAAATATTAATGTTTCGAATAGTAATTTTTAGAAGGTTTTATGGTTAAAAGGTAAGAAAAATTTGAATTTACGTACAAAATATTTCATTGTATGAATGTATGGTTGAAAATGAGTATATAGAAAAATATAATTTTCAAATAATAGCCATCAAATAAATAGGGGCTAAATTTCAAATATATTAATTGTTTGTTTAATTATTTAAAGGTTTATACTATTTACTTAATTAGGGTGAGTTAAATTTTTTATTCTTTTAGAAATATTTTTTTATTACATAGGAAAGGATGGTGGGGATGGAACCTCCACTCCTATGTGAGAATTACCTGCCCTATTTTAAATGGAAGCTTTCAAAAGTAAGACGAATTCTATTAAAAAAAAAAATTATAATAAAAATATATAATCAGTGAAAGATTTTTATTAATTTCATACAAATTTATAAAAGTCTATGAATTCTACAAAAATCCTCACTTAAAAAAAGTCTATAAAAATTTTAATAGTCACAATTAAATACGCCTCCTTAGTATATACTAGATTGAAAAATTTTATTATCCAAAATAAGGTTATTAGTTTATTAAACATTTATTTATTGAGATTTTATGTAAAAGCATTTCGTATTAATAACTAAACAAACATATTTAAACTCTGTTTTGTTTAATTAAAAGTAGCATTTTTAGTAGATTTTGATAAAAGTAAATGAAATATGCGGTTAAAAAATTAATTAAAAGTTGTGAGTTTCTTGAAAGAAGTGATTAAGAATGAATTTGTGGAAAATGAGTCTTAAAAAATAAGGATTAACTTAATAGTTTCATTTCTCTTGAATGTAGTAGAGACTAGAGAATCTTGTTTTCTAGCCAAAGTTGGGAACATGAAATATATAGCCGAAATGTCAACATCTTTAATATAATATTCAATGATTATCCATATTTTATTGCCAAGACTCAAAATATGATAATATCGATATTTAGCCAATGTTTGACAGTCATTATATGGGTAAAACGGAGTTATGCATGGTGAATTTTAGAATAATGTGTAGTTAAAAAGTTGAATTTTTTTTAAAAATTTACGTACAGAATATTTTAATGTGTGCGTGTATGATTGAAACTAATTACGTAGAAAAAAAAAGTTGAATAAAATGATTGTCAAATTGGAACTTAATATAAGATAAATTACACTAAACATCAGTATTTACTAAATTATTTCTCTTATTGCTAACTTTTATATATTTAGCCCATATTTTGGTTTAGCTAAAAAATCGATAAAAATTCAAGTAAAAATCAATAATTAATTTAATCACACATATTATGAGATTCACAATATTATCAATTTTTTAACTATACAATTTATCAAAATTTACTAAAAATCTAATTTTTAATCAATCAAACATGGGCTTAATTACTTATTCTTTTACGTACTAAAGGGAACCTATATGATTCAAAATTAATTATTATCTTATACATTTAACGAGTTTATTAATTCAAGGGTTGTATTAGCATTATTTTCAAAATACATTTTTCTCTCTTTTCTTTTCAACCACACTTTTGAATTTTAAAAAAATATTACACGCAAACACAATTTTTCCCTTATTTTTTAACCACACATTTTCCATCAATCTACCATTCCAACAATTGAAACTATTAAAGACTTTTAAAAATTAAAAAGTGTACGAGTATTCAACACAAACTTTTTAAGCTATTTAAATGTATAGTTTTATTAAAATTCAATAGAAACTTTTTAAAAATCTCTACAAGTCCTGTGGTATTCGAATGTTAATGACTTTATGATTTTTTTATATAAAATTCTCTACGATACTAATATTTAAATAAAATAATAAAATCTCAAATTTTATCTCTCATTCACCCAAAGTTTTGGAAGAATTTCACAAAAGAATTTTTTTATATGTAGTTTTCTTTTCTTTCAATATTTTTCTTCCCTCTTTTCCTTCAAGAATCTTAGAGTCACAATTAAAAAATTACTATTATTCTATCTCTTCCGCCGGTTATATTTGTTTTGTTTTTCATTTTTCTCCCTTTTGTTATCATTTCTCCCTGTTTTCTAAGAAAAAAATATATCAAATTGTAGTTTTAAAAAATTTATAACATTTTTCTCTTTTCTTTTTCATTCATTTTTTTAATGAAAAAAAATCAATTCGTAATTAAATTTTATAAAACAAGACTAATTTATAATTAAATTTTGAATCTATTGATTGTTTGTTTTACTTTATATGAAGGTTTGACATAATGATAATTCTTAACATTATATATTTATTTTAGGGAGGGGATGGGATGGTAGAGATCACTACAACAAAAATAGGCATTTGTAACATTGAAAAGATATCATTTTGGCAACATTTTAGTAAGTGAATGTTGTCATTGATTAATATAAATGAATTTTGGCAATGTTTTTTAAAAAAAATGTTGCGGTGGACACCTTTATCAACGTTTATTGAGTGTTGCGGAAGGTTTTACCTTTAGCAATGTTTATCAAATGTTGCGAAAGGTAAGAATTTTCGCAACGTTTGATAAACGTTGCTAAAGGTTGATTTTTTGCAACGTTTATCAAATGTTGTGGAAGGTTTTGCCTTTAACAACGTTTATTAAGCGTTGCGAAAAGTCTCAAATTTTGCAACGTCGACAACGTTTTTTAAACGTTGCCGTAGATTCTCTACTCTACTACAACACCTCGATTTGCAACACACGTCCAAACGTTGTCGTAGGCCTACGACAACGTTTTTTAAACGTTGTTGTAGACTGTTTTTGTTGTAGTGGATCTTCTACTTCCTAGTGGGAACTTTCCTCTCTTGCGCGGGATCCATGTGAATTCTATTGTAAGTAAAACTGTAAAAGTTTTCAAAAGTAATCAATTTTATAAAATACTTATGATAGAAGTTATAGAAGTTTACAATTTTTTTTTTAATTTCATAATTATCTATAAATAATAAATGAATGTAACCTCTATGGAAGTCCTTCACTTAAAAAAAACAAAATTATAAAAATCTTTAAAACGCACAATTGAATACACCCCTTGGTATACCAACATGAGTTGTAGCCGAAAAATTTATTGTAAGAAACAAGGTTATTAATTTATCGAACTTTTATTTATTGAGGTTTTACATTAAAGCATCTCGTATCAATAACCTAAGCAAACATATTTAATTGTTTGGTTTAACTAAAAATCATATTTTTAATAGATTTTAATAAAAATTGATGCAATATATAATTGAAAATTTAATAAAAATTGTGATTGTCATAAAATGTATGATTGAATATTAATTTGATGGGAAAATGGTTTTAGAAAAAGAAAGTCATACATGGATTTAAAAAAAATCTTGATTTCTAGCAAAAATTAAGTGATAAACTTGAAATATAATCAATTTTGGTGGTGACTTTTATGGCTTATTCTATTTAATTATTAGATTTTTTGGTTTTTCCATTTTCACCCTATTATGAATTTTCATAAAGTCTTTTTTAGATTATAGAAATAATTTGCATTTTTTTAAAGAAAGGATTCTAAGCACATATGAAATGACACATAAATTAATTGTTGAAATAGTTTATGTTAAGCCTAAAAACTTAAATAATTCATCAATTAATTGAAGCATCATATCATCAATATTTGAGAATTGAGATATGTTATCCAACTTGCTGTCCACTCGATGATTTATTGACATGTCACTTTAAATTAAAATACCCAACTTTTCTCTTACTACTACTTGTGTTTAAAAATAGGTGTAAAATAATACGTTAATAAATCAATCCGATGGACAGCAAGTTGAATAGTCAATTTCGAACAACAGATCTCAACTCATATTTCTGCATTTACAAATTATCAACTCATGTAATATTATAATTTTTTATTACAACCTCAACCGTTCTAGATTGAGTAAAAATTCCATCACTACCAATTATAATCACGACATATGCAGCCACGATACTCGACATTTACTACAAATTTCAAATTTTCGTTACCACCTTCAAACATTCTATGTTTCAAACAACACCTTTAATCAAGAAACTCCAAAATTTATAAATTGCATGAAAATTACAAAACAGGGATATACATGTATACCACAAAGAACAAACAACAAGAACAAAATGAATAAATAACGACTGCAAGTAGTCCACAAATGAGGAAATAAAGAGTCGAAATTTCATCGGATAAATAAAGCCCAACAACAATCTTAATATACACAACAAATAAGCAACACTGCACAAAAAATTCCAGTGTTGAGGTACCCATGTTTTATGCTATAGTAAATACGACAGAGAGCTTGTTCAAAACTTACAAGCACCAAAAATCTACAAGTCTCAGACTCTCAGAGAAACGAGTTAGAAAATAATCGTTCATTAGTCAGAACGTAACGAAAATATTTAAATGGAACTAAGTTGATAAGTAGTAGAGGGTATTTTAGGAACTACAAAAAATGACTTACTGTCAAAATTAACTTTTTTTCTTACAAAGAAAAGAAAAAGTAATATATCCAAATATGTTCACAAGCAAAATTCACTTAAAAATAAGTTCTTAGTAAATTTTTTAAGCTTAGACAAACATGCTTTTGTAAAGTAGATTAACAATAGGAGTTGAAATCATCAAAGTAAGAATACTACATAAGCATAACTAAGTATACAGAAGATTCAACACAACTTACATCTATCCTCTTACAGTTCCAAAACTCACCTAAAGATCTACAAGAAATTTTGCTAGCAGCTAAGGTCTAACACTGATTGTCAGATATTGTCTCTTCGGACGAGGCATCACTGTGGATGATGATCAAGTCCTCTTGGTTATTATCAGATGGTTTCGTCTTCCCACATCTGGTAATCAGGGGTGAATTGATTAAATGAGATCTACCACCTGTTTGTAGCTCAGTTTTACCTGAGATGGTGTATTTGTTATTCAGCCTGTTCCTTGCTTGTTGATGACAGAGATTAGAGCCGACATATGGCTGTCTAAACAACTGCATTCCAGGATGAGAAGCAGACAAATCAAATGAAGTTGGGGCTGTGTCGTGTGGCCTTGGAGGGATGGCAACTGCTTCTCTTAGCCATGGTGGTAAACTACAACCTTTCACAATCATGCTCGTCGTGGGACCCGTATGCAATGAAGATTCAGCACTGGCTACTGCATAACTATAGGACGGAAAGGTCCTTGAGTCTGTAACTGGTTTCTGAAGTAGCCCATTATGTTGAATATTGATGAAATCCATTGGTGATATTTTCTTAACACTATCCTCATACCTGGGAGATACATCTCCAAGTGAAAGGTGGACATCATCAGCCCGATGTTTTATTTTAGGACATGATAGGTGCTTCATACCGTACGACAAAACATCTGGGGCACTGGCATATTTTGATTGGGAAATGGGCGTGCTGTAGATAAGTTTGGATCGATCCTCGTCCCAGCTCTCAGCCAAGTCCCTTGGGGTCCTACATGGAAAGAAATGCAGTCTCGGATCCTTCAACATGGCATTCCAATTACCTCTTCCGTGTCTTCTCACTCCGATCCACAAACAATCTAGCTCCTCTTCTGACCAGGTGGTCAGAGATTCAAACCTGTCTGAAAAGCTACCTCTGTTCCCCTTTGCCACTCTTGCTCTCCCTAAAATGTTATCAAGCATCATTTTATGTCTTAAAAGTGACTATGTTTGATCTAAACAACATTGTGGTCCTAAATCATGAAAGGTTTCTTGAGGTTGGATGTTAACATTGGGCAACTGATACAATAGGGGATTGAAAGCAACTGTCGGCTCCATTGGCAGGGATAAACTGAGAAAGAGTGAAGATTTTGTAATAGCAGGGGATTTGAGCTGGCTCAGGCTTTCTTCCGATCCCACAAAAGCAACGGCCTTCTGCTGTGTGTTTGCTGATGGTAACAAGTCATGGCTTCTATTCTCAGGGTTAGGGAATAACTGCAACAAATTCCTTATTGAAATGCAAATAAAATTGCACCACGGTCGCAAACTTACTTTTTTTTTGACAGTGTTATCTCCAGACTCCAATCTTTGAGTTTTGCAGTCATTGGTCCGTACCAGACAGGTTCCTTCCCTTTGACCGTTAACTAGTCAACATTTTATCCAAAAAATGATTGTACCCTTACTGTTTTCTATATATTACTTCAACTAAGGGCACAACTGTTTTCAGTAAAAAATTGACATTTAACCAGCCAAACTGACGAGACCTTAATTGGGGACCAATTACAAAACTAAAAGCTCAAGGACAGTGCTGCTCAAAAAGTTGTGGACCGACATAGCAAGTTTTACATATAATTTATAATTAACAAATATATGGAACATTAGAGCCCATTTGGGAAGTGCTCATTAACAATTTAAATTATAAATAGATTGAAATGAGTGGTGGCTAAGTGAGATAAAAAGTGGCTTGAGTGTTTATAAACATGAGCTGAACACAGGCTAATACCACTAAAAACTAAAAAGCACCCAATTATCACTAATAAATATAAGCGTAATGCTCTAGCACCACTCAGATAGCATTATTCTAAATATAATGCTACACAGACTCCAATTGTGCAAGTTACCTGAAGATAATTATTTTTTGATGCGATGTCTCCTGAACTGTGGAGGATAATTTACACAATCATTGCTTTTGTCTACGGGTTTCACAAGAGAACAACCACTTTCTATTATCCTCGCCTCGTGAGTTGACATATTCTCCTTAATTTTTCCATTGAGAAGTTCCAAATTTTTGCTTCGAGGAGACACCTTATGAATTAAGGTTCATCAGAACCAGAGTCCAGTGCTACATTGCAGTCAATGTCACAAGCTGTACTATCATATAAACATAAATACTCGCAAACGCATTGCAAAAACAAGTACATGAAATTGCAAAAATATTTGAACTCCCAGAAACTAGGGACAGATCTACATAGAATCCTTACCAGGTGCAGCAACGGATAGGTCCTGAGATGGTTGAGAACATTTATTCCTTGACAATTCATCTGGCAATTCCGTGGTGTTCAAATCTTCATTAGACAAACTCCTAACAATCTTTTCCTCCAAATCTCCAGTGGGAACATCTGATAAGTTTCTTGATGGATTTACGAGATGATATTTTTGAACATCCATGGTGACATAACTATGAAAAGAAGTCGACTTGAGAGAATCTGAACCAAGTTGAACAACAGTAGATGAGGTGTCATTGGCTGTTTTATGCAGGGACCTCAATTGTTCGTCCACTTGGATGCCACTGTTACAAATATTCAAGAATCAAATTATATAACCAAACAGTTAATTATTAACTATACAGATATGAAAGAAAGTTACATCTCAGTCTTTGGTGCTGATGCAGGAAACTCAGACTTATAATCAGTTTCTTGACTATATACCTGTAATAGAATCAGAAATTGATTAGCAGTCACACAGACAAACTCCATTATCTCATACTTAAAATGCTGGTAAATCTTATATAATCAAACACGAGAACAAATTTACTTTGTGTTAGACAAAAATCAGAAGCTCCATATAACTTTCTGGATTAAACAGATGCATTTTCCCATGCACGTAATCAAGTTTTATTGAGGTTTTAAGATATCATGCTATGATTGCACTTTGAAGCGCAAAATGAAAATCCTTCATGCAGTAATATCCAAGCTCGAAATTTGAAGAAAACCCAAACTCAAAATTTAGTGCCGTCGCTGAGTCACCTTATTATTGGAAACGTAAATATCTATGTATATTTGTTCCAATGACAGTGCTGAACAATAATATGACCAGTTGGTATTAACTTCAACATCAAGAAAAATAACTAATGCCCAACTAGTGGACTTCTGATTGCAATTATAAGAAGCAAAATTGTATCTTTTCCCACATCCTAGTAACTAAGCCAGCACTCTTTTTCACAACCACTTTCCTTTTTCCTTTTACTAAAATAAGCATTTTCTTTTTACTTTTTTAAAGAACTAAGCCAGCACTCATATTTATATTATTAGCAATACAATTATATGCAAAACATTAATTATCTTTTGAATGGAGATCTTGCAAACAGAGAAGATTTAAGAAAATGGCTTCGGAAGAATTTCGCCCAAAAGCAATTATCTTATTATTAGTATCTTTTTATCTTATGGTGGCATGAAAATACTGATAATAATTGTCCCAGCTTCCTGGGAAATGAAAAATTCAATAATTAGTTATTTTAGCTTCTTATGATACGCAGAAATGTGATATTAAAAAAGGTGCTTCAGAAAAGATAACATACTTCTTTTTCATTCCTAACAAAGGAATCCCTCAGTAGTATATCCTTCTCATTCTTTAGATCCTCTGAATGATCATTTGAACAGTTTTTAGCCGGTGGCGTTTCAAATGTACAGGTGGAGAGAGCAGATACAAAGGAACATCCCTCTGTTGCCAATGAAGAACTCTTTCCAGCTTTCATGTTGGATTTTGTATTTGGCCCAATGGTATCCTTGTTCTGCTTGGATCTTCGACGAAATGTAATTAGTGTTGAGGAAAACGTTCGTTTTGCAACTGAATTGTTGCATAAGCTACTGCACTTATCTTTATGAGCAAAGTCCAATTCTTCCAAAGTTGATTTTTCTGAAAAAGATGCATCCTTACTCTCATGGCTGCATTTTTTTGGGGGGATTTCCCTCCAAAAGTGTATTTTTTGAATGAAATCTTGCTTGTGTCACATCAGATTCTACAGAAAGGGTCTCGTCCTCCAGTCTGCTTGCAGCTTGAAGAATACTCTGCCTTGATACAACCAGAGTAAAGCCTTTTCTCTGTTGAAGCATACTTTGTATACAAATTTCAATAATTCTCAAGAAAAGATTCCCTCAACGATCACAATTTCAATGTATCTACAAAGAAAAGAAAGAGTGAGATACCTTTTGAGGATTAAGACATTCAACACAATACTGCCGATAGCAGCATTGACACTGAAACATACTCTCACCAACTTTGCCTCTGCAGTATTCATTGCACATCTGCGAAAGATCAAAATTATGCCTACTCAATATAGTAAGAACAGGGCACGGAAAATCAGATGAATCCAGGTAATTCCAACAGAATGTACGAGTTCTATTAAAAAAGCTGAGAGAAGCTGCAGCACCAACTGCTCCCTGAATCATCATAACCATGAAAAATATGGGAGAGTTCATGCAATTTGTCAGCCTAGTTTTGTGTCTTATAAGAC
>CAIGRR010139806.1:0-13794 GCA_903798365.1 Fraxinus sp. 1973-6204 | reverse complement strand
TTTTTGGGTGTTAGATGGTGGTTTTCTACCAATCATAAGCTCAGCAAGAACTACCCAATGTAACACTCCATTCATTTATAATCAAAGTCAATGAATTATTTAGTTAAAGTCAAAGGTTTGACTAGTCAAAAGTAATTAGGAACTTAAATGAAATAAATAATTTTATTGGGGTTTATTTTATGATTGACAATACTTGAAGGTTTAAGGTGGACATTATTTAATTTTGGGGTGTACTTATCTATTATTAGAAGTTGAATGACCAAGTGTTTTATAGGATAGAATGTGAAGGACTTGGTTGCAAAGTGGAATTAGTGCTCCATTATCTAGAAACTGGAATTGTTCTCCTGCCTACGGTGGGCAGAATAAGACTGCCCACCTACTGATGTGGCAAGAGAACAAAATGTTGGGTTCTCTCCAAATGTGAGAATCCAACGTTGGGTTCTCTCCGAGTGAGCATAATAAGACTTCCCACCGTGGACAGGAGAACACCACTGATTTAGAAACTAGCTAACCCATTTTATCCATTTTACACAAACTAGGCTGGAATTGATACAGAAAGCTGAAAATGGGAAACCTGGGAAGAAAAGAAAGGAAAGAAGGGAAAAAGAAAAGATGGGCTTCATTTAAGAGGCCTAGTCAAACCAATTATTAGTTTAAAAAGTCCAACAATGATGCGTTTTAGTTAAAAGGCCTCAAGATATCAAAAAATGAAAAATACAATTTGTGAATGACTAAAATATTCTTGCATACAAAAAGATATCACTGTCCTAATTCTTCTTTCATATTTCTATTTAGCCTTAAACTAAATTATCCTTGCATACAAAAAGACATCATTGTCCTAATTCTTCTTTCATATTTCTATTTAGTCTTAAATCAATTTTAGGTTCCATTTTTTTCTTGCAGGAGTTCTGTATTTCAAATTTTCTCCATTCCTTATCATCATCTTATCTCCTACATGAAATCCTAAAATTAATTTTGGGCTTCTTCTTGGTTGGAGGCAGCCTATGTGTTGAAAATCTTTGATTGCTTGAATTCAAATTCTCGATTTTTTAACCTCTTTGTCCTGATAAATCTACTAATATGTACTTGATTTCTTGAAAATATAATTATTTGACTTGAAGAATCAATTGTTCATATCATTGGGTTCTTGGAAATGGATGCCATATGTATATAATGATAGTACGTTTTATATTCAATTTTTGTTTGTGGGTGTCCATGGAGGTTATGGCATATCTGGAAATGCCACTGCTCTTGCTGGTCCAAGGATGGTAAATATTGGAGCTTTGTTTACATTAATCTCGCCCAAGCCTGAAATTATTGCTACAGTTGATGATATAAATGCTGATTTTAGCATTATTAAAGGCGCAAAGTTGAACATCTTCTTGCATGATACAAATTGCATTAGGTTTCTTGGAACCGTTGAATGTAATAATTGTTCATCTAGTGAATGCAGTAAGTACAAGAATAATGGTCACATGCCCGTTCCACTTGCACGGGCCAAACAACTCGTAGTAATCCGTAATCTACGAAATATTTTTGTACACGTACCTTTATTATTTTGTACTTATTTGAATCAACAAATGATTTATTACATTTTGTAATCATTGTACTGTCAATGTCTTGATATTGAGCCCCTATTTGAGCCACATTCTCATTTTCATTCTCATTCTTCTACTCATTTTCAATCACACATTCTTCAATAAAATAATATTTTACATCACATTAATAACATTTCCTTCTTTTTCAACCACATATTCACCATCACATCATAAAAAAATGCATTCTCTCCTAAAAAATGTGCATCAAACACATTATGAAGTGACAATAAAATCATTTGTTGCTTCTTTATGATGTTATTGCTTTGTGCTATTGGAACGACGTTAAAGTCATTTTATATAATTGTGGTTATGTTTTCACCTTACATATATCGTTTTATTTTTCTACAAAACAAACAACTTTTATATGGCTTTTTTTGGAACAACACAAATGTTGTTATACTTTTTACATATGTCGTTCCAGTACGAAAAATTTATTGTTTCACTTAACGACATTCAAATCGTTCCTGACAAACAAAACGATTTTGATATCGATCCAGTACAAGAATTGTACTGTTCACATAACGATATTGAAGTCGTTCTAGACTAACAGAAGATCTTGGAGCAGACCTTAGAGTTAGCAAGAAATAGATCGGGAAGTGTAGTGGAATTGATTAGATAGCATCTGACTGAAACTCACTCTGTATTTTTACCCAGTAAGGGTTTCTCCGTCATCATTTTGGTGTTTGTTATTTATTGATCTTTATTACTGTAGTATTCAAATTTAGGGAAATTTGACTTGTTTGATTAACCATCTAGAAACAATTAAAAGTGACTTGTTGCTTTTGATTGATTAATTTCGCATGTAGGGTCAAAATTAAAAATGGATAATTAATAACTATTCGGTAACTTAGTAGCCGTTAATTTGATAATCCGTTACTTACAAGTGGTATCAGAGCCCAAATTCATTCATTGACCCATATTATCCAGATGAGTAATTCATTATCCGTCCTGCCATCTTTTGATGGTAGTAATTATGCCGACTGGAAGGTTCATATGAGAGTCTTTTTGAAATCTATGGATGAACGTATATGGCTGAGTGTTGTGAATGGTTGGGCTACACCTAGTTCTACGATTAATAATGAAGTAATCTCCATTCCCATTGCTGATTGGACTAGGATGAACTTAGATGAATGTAATTGGAACAGTAAGGCCTTACATGCCTTAGTTATATACCCGGAAGAGTTTAGGAGAATATCTATATGTGAGGTAGCCAAAGATGTTTTGGATATCTTATAGACCACACATGAGGGAACTCAGGCTGTTAAGAACTCGAAATTGCAAATGTTGACCACTAGATTTGAAGAGATTAGGATGAAAGAGAATGAGACTTTTGATGAGTTTTATGCGAGCTTAAACGACATAGTGAATTCTAGTTTCAACCTATGTGAGAGAAATTGTGAAAAAGATCACGGTGCTCTTAAAGGTAAGAGCATTTGCATACTTAACTGATTAGATATTTTTGATGCATGCTCATACTTTATCATCACGTGACATTAATTTATGCATGCATCATATTTGTTTATTTGTTTTTTAGGTAGAAAAACTTATCCGTATTAATTTTATTTTTTCTGTGTTTGAAATATTTTTGTGCATGATGCATTCATATTTTAAAATAAAAACAAAAAAAAATTGGAAAGTTGAAAAATAAAAATGCGAAAAATTATTTTTACAGCATAATATGTAATATACTTGAATTTATTTGTTGTGCTCAAGTATGTGTTTAATCAATGAGCTGTAACATAGTTTCCATTGTTGGCTTAGTTTATTATGAAGTACTTAGTATATGTGTCTTTATGTACCATCTGCACTACACATACTATGATATTGTTAGTAAGACTCTACTGCGTGTGTGAGATTTGGGATGACAGTCACATGTTTGTAAGTTGACTTTGAACATGAACTGACTTTATTTACTAGACATAAGTTCAAGTTTATCCCTGATAAAAATAAAAAAAGCTCATATCTTATGTTCTTCTTCGGAGCCTATTTGACTCGAGCAATTAAATCTGTAGGGTTTCTCATAACNAAGTTCAAGTTTATCCCTGATAAAAATAAAAAAAGCTCATATCTTATGTTCTTCTTCGGAGCCTATTTGACTCGAGCAATTAAATCTGTAGGGTTTCTCATAACCGGTGCTTATGGTCAACTGACTTGGGTTAACCGGCCTAAAACTCGCTACATGGATCATTTTAGCCACTTAATGGAGAGGAGTCTGCACTTAAGATGTAAAAAATAATAATGAGCTTAAAATATTGAAAGATGTGAAAATAGAATATGCTCAAAGTCAGGGTGAAGAAAAGAATATATCAATACAAAATGAGCTTTTATTTCAAGGTCCTAATGCGCTTTAAATAGTTTGGTTTTCATAAGTAGAAGAATACACTTATTGGCAGTGATGCTTAGCATGTCCTTTATCACAAAATTAAAGTTTGGAGTCTCGCTTACAAAGAATTAGTAATACTTTACACACATGGGTTACTTATACAATTTACTCCATGATAACTTGAACTGAGTATGTGGTGAGGTTTACCGCACATTGATTATACTTATGCATGCTAACGACTACATTTTTTAGTGATTATATGTTAAAGTTTTATTGTTTTCCCTTCCTCATTTGTTAAAAAGGGGGAGAGTAGAGAGAATATATAGGGGGAGCAGAAAAATTGAATAGGGAAAAAAAAATTGAAGGGGGAGCAAAATTGAGATTTGCATTTTATGTCTGAAGATTCGTTGGGGAGAAAAATAGATACATTTGCCTACTACATAAAAATATTGAAAGTTTGCAGTAAGGAGAAGAATGTGCATTGCATATCAGATGCATAGCTGTTTGAGTTTTAATGTTTTGTGATGTTAATGTTTCGGTTGGTGTTTTGGTTGACATTAATGTTACGTCTCAAACTAGCATGCTTATNGAAGAATGTGCATTGCATATCAGATGCATAGCTGTTTGAGTTTTAATGTTTTGTGATGTTAATGTTTCGGTTGGTGTTTTGATTGACATTAATGTTACGTCTCAAACTAGAACGCTTATTTGTGTTCATGAATTTCTGATTTCTTGTATCACATGCTTTTACATTCAGTATTGAGTTTTTGTTTTCAGAAAACAAGTTTGACAAGAAATGCAAGAGACATGCAGCTTAGTGAAAATTGGGTAGTTTAGATTTTTTTTTCTTGGTTCCTTGACTTATTGTGTAGTTTTATCACAGAATGCCAAATGAGGAGTTTGTTAGGTTTTTAGTATTGGCAATTCCGTGAACAAAATGACTAATTTGTAATGTGTTGTAAAAGTCAAGGACCTAGGGTGCAAAAAGAGGAGAAACATGGCGCCGGATTTTCGCTAGCATATCAACTGGACAATGCTCAAGTGACAAAAATAGAACCCCCATCGCTCACCTGTCGCCAGGCTCTCGTTCAAGCAAGAGACCGTCGTTTGCTTGTCGCAGAGATTTAACTCGAGCGACAGGTTTATACGAAAAACCCTAATTTGCGTTTTTAAACATATTTTTCCAGCTCATTCAATCCAATTACCCTCTCCTATAAATATTCAAGTCATTGGACGAAATTCTGAGGTGGTTGATTATTATTCTTTTGCCTCATATCATTCTTTAGAGATCCAAGAACACATTCCTCATTTGTGATTAAATTTTTTGATTCTTGAGATCATTCAACCATACTTTGGAAAAACATCAAATTGAAGAATCCAAAACACCTACTTCCTAAACATACTTTATCAGTTGAACTTCAGAGGTTGAGAGATGTTGGACTACAAGCACACGAAAAGCACAAGGCCTTGGACCAGGTTCTTGGAATTCCACTGGGGAAGATTTTGGAGCAGATCTTGAAGTAGACCTTGGAGTTAACAGAAAATAGATCGGGAAGTCTAGTGGAGTTGGCTAAATAGCATCTGATTGTAACTCACTCCGTATTGTCTATAGTGGAGATAATTGGCTTGGACCTGAAGTTTTTACCTAGTTGGGGTTTTTTCGTCATCATTTTGGTGTTTGTTATTTATTGCTCTTTATTACTGTGGTATTCAAACTTAGGAAAATTTGACTTGTTTGATTAACCATGTAGAAACAATTAAAAGTGACTTGTTGCTTTTGATTGATTAATTCTGTTCATAGGGTCAAAATTAAAAATGGATAATTAATAACTAGTCGGTAACTTAGTAGCCGTTAATTTGGTAATCCGTAACTTTCACATTGATACTACAAAATATCAAAACTTAATCTAGTAACACTAAAATTATCATTTAATGCCTTAGAGTCAAATTTTTAAATACATTATGTCAAATCAAAAATATCATATACATCCAAAAATAAACTCCTCCATCATCCAATATACTACTCCCCCTTTTTGTCACAAAATGAAAAGGGACCAAGAATTAACATATAATAATCCAAAAATGCAGTTGTTAGCATGCATAAGTATAAGCAATGGACAGTAACCCTTCTCACATACGTGACTCAAAGTTAATATGGAGTAAATTGTATAAGTGACCCATATGTGTAAAGTGTCACTAATCCTCTAGTAGTATGACTCCAAACTTTAATTTTGTGAGAAATGACTTGCTAAACACCACTGCCAATAAGGTTATTTCTCTACTTATGAAAGTCAAACTAAGTAAAGCACATTAGAACCTATACATAAAAGCTCATTTTGTATGGATAATCTCTTTTCTCCCTTAACTTTTAGTATATTTTAATTTCACATTTTTCAATATTTTAAGTGCATAATTATTTTTCACATCTTAAGTGCAGGCTCTTCTCCATTAAGCGACTAAAATGACCCTTGTAATGAGCTTTATGCCGGTTAACCCAAGTCAGTGGACAATAGGCACTAGGTTATTATCAGGGATAAACTTGAACTGAGGTCTAATAAATAAGGTCAATTCATATTCAAAGTCACCCTACTAACATGTGATTGTCATCCCAAATCTCAAAAACGCGGTAGAGTCCCACTAACAATATCATAGTGTGTGCAGTATAGATGATATATGAAGACACCTATACTAAGTACTCTATAAATAACCTAAGCCAGCAATAGAAACTATGTTACAGCTCATTGATTAAACCCATGCTTGATCACAACCAACAAAATCAAGTACATTGTATATTATGTTGTAAAAACAATGTCCCTCATTTGTGTGTGTGTGTACAATTTTCCATTTTTTTATTTTTAATTTAAAGCATGAATGCACTAAGCACAAAAAAAATGTCAAACAAAAATAATTAAAAATACATGAGTTTTCTCACAGAAAACAAATAAACAAATATGATGCATGCATAAATCAATGTCACGCAATGATACATCACAAGCATGCATCAAAAATACCTAATCAATGAGATACACAAATATCAATAGCCGTCCTAAGAGATTCAAATCGTAGACCATCTAATGGTTTGGTAAGTGGGTTAGCTATTTAGTTCTTTGTAGAGATATGCTCAAGAGTTACAACACTGGTCTTCACAAGCTCTCAAATAAAATGATGGCGTATATCAATATGTTTGGTTCGAGAATATTGAACATGATTTTTGGAGATATTAATGGCACTAGTGTTAGTACAAAACACAGTCATAGTACACTACTCAATTCCATAATCACTCAACATGTGTTTCATCTAAAGCAGTTGAGTGCATCAACCTCCTACAGCTATATATTCAGCCTCTGCCGTGGACAATGATATATAATTTTATTTCTTACTCATCCAAGTGACAAGATTAGCACCAACATAAAAATAGCCTCCAGAAGTACTTTTTCTATCATCAACATTTCCAGCTCAATCAGCATTAGAATAGCCAACAAAATCAAGATTAGAGTCCTTTGAGTACATGATCCCATAATCAACGGTTCCATTGACATATCTAATGATACATTGCACGACGCTCAGGTGAGATTCTTTGGGATCAGCGTGAAAGCGTGCACAAACCCCTACACTAAAGGCTATGTCAGGTCTACTAGCAGTGATATAAAGTAAACTACCTATCATACTCTTGTACATTGTCTGATCAAAACTCTTACATGTAGGATCATAACCTAACTTGACACTGGTGCTCATGGGAGTTCTAGTGTGTTTCTTGCTGTCTAGCCTAAAAAGCTTGACAAGGTTTTTTGCATACTTTGATTGAGATATGAATAGTCCATCATCAATTTGTTTAACTTGGAGACCTAGAAAGTAATTTAATTCTCCAATCATACTCATCTCAAATTCATGCTTCATGCATTCAGCGAAATCATGAGCAAGAAAATCAATAGGAGAACAAAAAATGATGTCATCGACATAGATCTGAGCATGTTGATGGTTTCCTCAATATGTTTGATGAATAGGGTTCTATCCGCATCACCTCTTGAAAAATCATGTTCCATGAGATATGTAGTAAGTCTATCATACCAAGCTCTAGGAGCCTGTTTAATATCATATAAAGCTTTATTCAACCTATGGACATAATGTGAAAATTTACGATCAATAAATCATTTAGGTTGTTCAACATACGCTTCTTCCTGAAGTATTCTATTCAAGAAAGCACTCTTGACATCCGTTTCATATAATTTGAATCCTGGAGTGCAGGCAACAACCAAAAGAATTTTAATGGATTCAAGTCTAGCTACCAGGGCAAATGTTTCATCAAAGTCAATTCTTTCTACCTGAGTATATTTTTGGGCAACTAACCTAGCCTTATTTCTAGTTATGGTACCTTGATCATCGATTGTATTCTTAAATATCCACTTAGTACCTATAATATTACAATCATCAGGCCTAGGAACTAAGTGTCATATGTTGTTTCTCAGAAACTGATTTAGCTTCTTATGCATCGTATTTACCCAATATTCATCCCTAAGGGCATCTTCGACTTTTTTAGACTCAATCTAAGACACATAACTAATATATGTCAGCTTGTTCAAAACCCTTTTACGAAGTCTCATCCCTTCATCTAAATCCCCTATAATATTCACTGTAAGATGATTAGTCTTAACTCTGGATAAATGTTCCTTAGGAGGTTTAGTTTTAACATCAGGTGAGGACTCTTGATTAGGTGTATCTAAACCATTAGAAGCGTGCGACGGATCGGGAACTGAAGTTTCTTTCGGTTCAGCTACCATGGTAGGACCAACACTCAAGTGTTCCAACTTTCCTCCAATCGCCCCGTACAGGCATCATCTACCACTACATTGACAGACTCCATCACAACCCGTGTATAAGAATTATATATTCGATAGGTTCGACTATTTCTGGAGTATCCTGGGAAAATCTTATCCTCACTTTTGGAATCAAACTTGCCTAGATTTTCTCTATCTCTCAGAATATAACACTTGCTATCAAACACACGAAAGTTCTTGATAGTAGGCCATTTACCTTTCCAGATCTCATATGGTGTCATATCAGTTTTAGGTATAAGATAAACATTGTTTACTATGTGACATGTAATGTTGATGACTTCACCCCAGAAATGCATAGCTAATCCCTTACCATGAAGCATGGCTCTAGCCATTTCTTGAAGAACACGATTTTTTCTCTCAGCTACCCCATTTTGATGTAGAGTGATCGGTAAGGAAAACTCATGTTGGATTCCTTCCTATAGGTAGAAGTAAACAAGATTAGAGTTTTCAAACTCTTTTCCATGATCACTGTGAATTTTCGATATGGTATAGTCTTTCTCATTCCTAAGCCATTTTCACAATGATATGACGAGACTGAACACCTCAGATTTTTCTTTCAACAGCTCGATCCAAGTATATCAAAAGAAATCTCGAACCACAACCAAGATATATCGTTTACCCCCAAAACTCTCGATCCTAGATGGTCCCATTAAGTCCATATGGAGTAATTCAAGAAGCTTGCCTGTTAAGATTTTAGAAGTTTGTTTATGAGTTTCTGTAATATGTTTACCTTGTTGACATGGGCCATATAGAGTGTTATCAATATTCTTAAGCTTAGGTAAACCATCAACAAGTTCCTTCTTAGCGAGTTTAGACAAAGTCGTATGGTTCATATGACCAAAGCGTTGATGCCATAGTTCAGTTACATCAATTTTGGCACTACTACACACATAGTTTGAATTAGGAAGAACTTCATAACAATTGTCTAAAGTTCTTACACCTTCAAGGACAACGTTACCAGTAGAATAATACACAATACACCTTTTCTGGACAAAACTAACCTCAAAATCAGTATCGCATATTTGACTAATGCTTAACAAGTTGGACTTTAACCCTTTCACATAAAGAACATCTGAGATAGCAGGTAATCCAAATATATTAACGAAACATTTACCTAGGATATGTGCAATAGCCCCATCTCCAAAAGAATCTTCGAGATAAGAGAACCGCGCTTTATCAACACACATATGTCTAGTACATGCACTATCAAGATACTACATATAGTTATTTTGAGCTTTAATTACAACATAACAATTCAACTGATCATCAGACCTAGGAAGATCAATTTTCTAAACCCAAACACTCTTAGTAGTGGAAGTGATTCTAGCCAGTTGATTCATCATCTCAGTTAAATGACTAACCAAATTGGCGAGGAAGTTAACCTTGCTCGAGATATCCCAACCTTTATTTCTAATTGTGGGTTTACGACACCTAGATTTTGTGTGTCCCAGCTCACCACAATGGTGGCAGGTGGGAATGAACCTAGGTTCAAATCAACTTGGAGGTTGATGTCGATTTATAAGAGGATTGACCCTACGTTGTCTAGTAGGTCTCGATCCTAAGACATTCTTGCCCTTGAGATCAGGATTAACAGTATTCCAAGCTTTGTAGATGGCTAGGACAAATGTGGTATTGGATGTACTAGAAGTAGTATTACCATTTTGAACGTAACCCAGAACATGCCTATTTGCAACACGTTTGTTCATCCCTAACAGATTATCGAGTTTCTGCGTGCTACTCATATAGGAACGAAGATGTGTGTTAGATTTTTCAAGATCACTTAACTTTGGCTTCTAAGTTCTCATTAACAAACTTCAACTCACTTAAATTTTTGTAGAGTCATGAAGTCACCTATGAGTTTTTCTCTCTCTTTCAAGTTCATTAACCTTTTTCAGAATAGCTTTAATGACCTTCTTCATTTTAAGACTCTCCTCAAATAACTCACGATAAGACTCATGAGTATCAGTCTCATCCTCAGAATCTTCCTCGAACTTTTCGCTCTGTTCACCATTCTCAATCTGTTCACTTCCTTATCAGATTTAATCTTAGCTATAGACGTGAAGGCCATAAAATTTTACACCAAAGGTATCACTCTGAACACTTGAATCTGATTCATCATCACTCAAGGTCACTGCTAATGCTTTACGCCTTCCTTTGTTCAAATTCTTCTTCAAGTTAGGACATTCATTCATATAGTGACCAAAACCTTAACACTCATGACATCTAACATACTGTATTTTCTTATTAGAAGTCCTAAGGTTATTCTTCTCATGCTTATCTTTCGAAATTTACTAAGGACGTCATTTTTCCGATCTTGAGGCTTTCTCCTATTCATCATCACTTTCTGTATTTTTTTAACGAACTAAGCTATTTCGTCATCCCTAAAGGTCTCAGCATCAGTCGACTCACTCTCTTTTTCCCTAATAGTGTTCATGACTATGTATTTAACCTTTTTCAGTTGAGATATGGTGAGTTCATATGTTTGGAGAGATTCGACGAGTTCTTCTATCTTAATTGTATCCAAGTCCATACTTTTTTCAATCGCGGTGATCTTAGGTCTAAACCTTTCAGGTATGGATCTAAGGACTTTTTTAACAATTTTGGACTCGAGGATCTTCTCATCTATGTTAAAACTCGAATTTACTATATCATTAAGCTTCGTATAGAATTCATCAAACGATTCATCATCCTTCATTCTAATTTCTTCAAACCTAGAGGTTAACATCTGCAGTTTAGAGTTTTTAACAGTTTTACTTCCCCTATGTTCTAATATATCCCAAACTTCTTTAGCAGTTTCATATATCAATACTCTTCTTAACTCTACAGCAGACACAACCATGAACAGGGCATGAAGACCCTTACTGTTCCAGTTACACTCGGCTAAATCATCTTTAGTCCAGAGCGAAATATCAGTGGGTGTAACCACACCAGCAATAGTGGTTGAAGGTGCAATCCACCCAATTTGAATGCTTATCCAAATATGTTCATCCAGTGCTTTAAAGAAAGCTCTCATTTGAGCTTTTCAATAAGCATAGTTACTTCTATTGAAAAACGGAGGTATGGATAAGGACCGACTCATCTATAATAATTTAAGGTTCATGAAACAGAATCAGGATCTGATACCAATTGAAATAACGATGTTCGACCCAAACAACACCTAGAGGGGGTGAATAGGTGATTATGAGGAATAAAAATTTATAATTAATTAGTAACAAGTCATTATTCATTATATCTAGATGGTTAAACAAATAGTCCAAATTTTTCTATGTTTAAATACCGCAATTATGAAAGTAATAAACAAACATAAGGAATGATCACTGATAAACTCCAACTGGGTAAAAGCTTCGGACACTTTGTCAGTCAGAAATCCACTATAAACATAGGGAATTTTGAACTTGCAGTCCACTAGACATGACTACCACTAGTACTTCTGACCTCATGACTGCAAATCCCACAGCTCTCCTAGATTGCTTGCTTCTGCACCAACTCTGAGTTGTAGTTTTCAAAGCCCTTCTAGATTGTGCGCTCCTGCAGCAACTCCTGACTTCATGAATTCGTATATCTCATATAAATCAACGAAGAACTCTGCATTCTCCAACAACTGGAACTCCAGTCACCTTTCCTTGATCTTCAGCACTTTGATAGATATGTAGGAAGTAGAAATTTGATATTTGGTATTTGGATTAAGTGGTTTTGACGTTTTCAATGTCAAGAACAATTCAGACTTTGAAGGTTGAAAGCATATAGATGAATTGGAACAAGATGATGAGCACTATGAGTTTTCTTCAATGATCAACCTCCTGAAAACCGTTCAGGGGTGTTTGGTATTTATAGTTTAGGTTTTGGGGTTGAATGGACTAGACAAAAAGCCTTAAAAACGTGTATTAAAATTTTTCAAGAAACCCTGTCGCTCGAGCGAAAGTTGGGCGACAGGCTAGCAACAATGTTACTATTTCTGCCACTCAGCCAAGTCATGATGATAGTCTAGCAAAATTACAATGCCATTTTTCTTTCTTTTCCATTTTCGAACCCTAGACCTAATACAACTCAATTTATACTATTTGCAACTTACTCCTTGACTTTTACAACATATTAATTTAAATCCCTTTTACTCACAGACTTGTCAAGTACATCAAAAAATCTAACAAATATGATACAAGAAAATCATTCGGCATAAAAAATTAGGAGGTAGAACCATGTTATTCTTAGAAGAAAAATTTGAAAAAGGAATTATTACTTCAAAACCAAATTTGTGGACAAATTTGATCCGAGTCTTTCGCGACACTTTAGTTAAAACTTCCTTTGTTACATCTCAATTTTTTTCCCTCCATGATCTTCTAGTAGTTTATACAATTGAAATTAAATTCGAGCTTTATAAATCTCAACACCTAAATTAAAACAATCAAGAAAAGAAAAACTACTCTATTGAGTACTCTGCAACGAACTGAACTTGATACCTTTTCACATGAAGGTGACTACTACTTCCTACCTTTTGTTGCATTGCATAATTACTTGGATTATTCTCCCATATATTTTAAAATCTTTTCTTGTGCATTAAATTACTCAATTTCCAAAAAATTATTGATATCTCAGTAGACATACCATGACTAAATAAAATAGAGAAATATATATTCATGAAGCCAATGCTAAATCCATTACAAATTAAATTATATAATTTCTTGTTATTAGACAGAAAAAAAAAAAGAAGAGATAATTTGTTTGAACTAGTGTTTTCCTTTGAAGGAGATGAACGACAAGTAGGTTAGACATTGAGCCAAGGCCAGCTAGACATTGTAAGTCCACAGGTTAATTTTCACAGCTCTTTGGAGCAGGGAATTAAGAATCTATTCCATAGACCATGAAAAATAAAAGATAAGGATACACAAAGGTACATTTGATAAATTGAATTGAATAAAACTGAAGATAACATGGCAACCTATGAGTTTTCATGTAAGCTCTATATAATCTAACATACTAACAAATTACATGTTTTTGTGAGCCATTAACTTGCTTTCCTATTCAAACTCAATTGGTATCT
>CAIGRR010139795.1:0-11709 GCA_903798365.1 Fraxinus sp. 1973-6204 | reverse complement strand
TAGAAGAATGCATGCATAAACTTGAAGTTTTTGATTTACATACATTTGATTATTTTAATGCATTGAAATGTACATAAACTCAGAATCAGACAGGCAGAAACTTTCAGAATATGCATGTAATAGTGAACATTTTTAGTACTCAGAATGCAATTTTAATTTCTGCGTAAAGTTTAGTGATTGCTGTACAAAGTTTAATGCGAATGCACAAATGAAATATGATTACATTATTAGGTTTTTAGTGTGTTGGCAATTCTTTAGACAAAAGGATTGTAATAAAATATTTGTAAAAGTCAAGGAGTTATTTAGTTGGTAGTATAGTCCTTGAAGGAGTCCAAAATGCCAAGAAGATCACAAATGATCAAGGAAATGCAATTAGAAGTCTAAAGAGTGTCAAAGAGCCGTATGAGTTATGCTTCAAATTCTCAGCCGCAACTTGCAATGCATTTTCACATAGAAAACATTGGAATATAGATAAAGCTATTTCTAGAAGAATTGTAGCCATTTGGGTTACCTTTCCAATGCATTTTGAATCACCTCATTCAAACATTATGAGATAAAGCTATTATAAAAATATTGACAACTGCTCAACTGTTGCTTGCATGTCGCTGAGCTATCGCTCGAGCGACAGTGCTTCCCGAGGAAACCCTAGTTCACGTTTTAAAGAGTTTCAATGGGCCTTGACTATGTAACTACCTTTTACTATATTTACTCAAGCCCTTGCACATTTTTTTCTGTGGTTGTTTATTATTCTTTTGCCTCATATCATTCTTTAAAGACCTAAGAAAACATTCATCATTTGTGATTTATCCTTTTCATTCTTGAGATTATTAAACCAGAATTTGAAAAAACATCAAATTGAAAAATCCAAAACACCCACTTCCTAAATTTATATTCCGGAAGGTACTTTCGCAATAGATTTCATAGTTGGTGAAAATTGAGGGAGGTTGGACAGCACATGAAGAGTACAAGAACAAGGCGTTTTTAGTGGTCCATATGAGATAGACAATTCCAGAAGATCGGGAGCTTGTGTGAGTGAAACACGTTCCAGCGAATCTTGGAGATTGTATGAATTAAATCAGTGAGTCCAGTGATTTTCTAGGCTGAATCATATTGTAAGTTCACATTATCTATAATATATTTGTTACTAGCTTGGGCTCAGATTTTTTTACCCAGTTACGGGTTTTCTCCGTCATCATATTTTGCGTTATTTACTGCTTTCTATATAATCGCGACAATCAAATTATAGGAAAATTGAATTGATTGACTAACCATCTAGAAACAATTAAAAGTGACTTGTTGCTTATTAATTGTTAATTTTAATTCCGCATAAATACATATTCACCCCCTCTAGGTGTTAGTTGGATCCAACCTCGTTATTTCAATAAGTATCAAAGCCTTATTTTGATTCTTGGCCCGTATTTAATTTAGATGAGCAAGTCTCTTTTCATACCTCTGTTTTTATACAAAAGCAATTATGCATATTGAAAAATTAGGATGAGAGCTCTCCTTAAGTCTCTAGATTAGCATATTTGGGTTAGTGTGCAAAATAGTTGGACTGCCCATTCCTCTACTATTTCAGGTGTAATTATCCCCACTGACATTTCTCTTTGGACCAAGAACGGACTAGCTGAGTACAACTAAAATAGTATAGGGCTTCATGCAATGTTTATGACCGTGTCTGCTGAAGCGTTTAGGATATTGTCTATGTGTGAAGCCGCAAAAGAGGTTTGGAATATTTTAGAAATCACGTACAGGGGAACCGAAACCGTTAAAAACTCTAAACTACATATGTTGACTTCTAAGTTTGAAAAAATTAGAATGAAGGATAACGAATCGTTCGATAACTTCTATGCGAAGTTGAATGACCTAGTGAATTCTAGTTTCAATCTATTTGAAAAAATCCCTAAGTCCAAAATAGTCCGAAAAGTCCTTAAATTCTTACCAGAGATATTTAGACCTAAAACTACTGCTATTGAAGAGAGTAAGGACTTAGATACTGTAAGATAGAATAACTTTTAGGATCTCTTCAAATCTATGAACTCACCATATCTCAACCAATGAAGCTTAAATCTGTAGC
This sequence comes from Fraxinus sp. 1973-6204, assembly GCA_903798365.1. Taxonomy (NCBI): domain Eukaryota; kingdom Viridiplantae; phylum Streptophyta; class Magnoliopsida; order Lamiales; family Oleaceae; genus Fraxinus; species Fraxinus sp. 1973-6204. Next base: position 9,632 of record CAIGRR010139795.1, on the reverse strand, counting down.
CTTGAACACTATTATGGAAGATGAGTCTGAGTCTACTGACACTAAGAACCTTAGGGATGATGAGATAGGTTATTTTGTAAAGAAATTTCAAAAAGTTTTCAAGAATAGGAGAAAGCCTCAAAGGAGGAAGAAGGATGCCCCTAGCGAATTTCAGAAAGACAAGCATGATAAGGCTAATACTAGGAGTTCTAGTAATAAATATCAGTAACTTAGATTTCATGAATGTCAAGATTTTGATCACTATAAGAATGAATGTCCTAGCTATAAGAACTTAAATAAAGGAAATGGTAAGGTATTGGCTGTATCTCTGATTGATGATAAATCCAATTCAAGTGTTCAAAGTGATACCTCTAACAGTAAGGATGAATGAAAGTTTATGGCTTTCACTACTAAGATTAAAAGTGAATCTGATGAGGATAGTGAGAAGGGCGAGGAAGTAGATAGTGTTGAGCCATCTGAGGAAGGTTCTGAAGATGAGATTGGTGAGGCTCATCAAAAATTATTTGAAGAGAGTCTGAAGATAAAGAAGGTCAATAAAGCCGTATTGAAGAAGGTTAATGAACTTGAATAAGAGAGAAAAACTCCAAGCTGACTTTCAAAATTCTACCAAAAATTTGAGTAAGTTGATCGTTGACAATGAGAAATTACAACCTTCTGAGCGAACTTGATGATTTCAAGTTTCAACTTCATGCTCTCTAGTGAATCTCAAAAATTGGACTGACTTTTCACAAACCACCTTGAAATAGGCAAGGTCTTGGATATAATCAGACCAATCATAATATGGCTAGTACTTCCAAAACCATTTGTATCCCTACCTGTTTCAATTGTGGTGATATAGGACATATAAGACACTGACATCATAAATTCTTTAATAGAAATAGAAATCAGAATTTCAATAAAGTTAGAAATCAGGATTCTGATGACCGAATTGACTTCCTTATTAATCAAGTGAGTCATTTGACCAAGTTTATGATTGAGTTTACTTAGGATAAGTCTTTCACTAGTCAGATTTGAGTAAAAAAGAGTGATCTGAAAATATTTTTTAATTGATGACGGTGCTCTTAAAAGTAAGAGCCCTTTTATATACCTAATTGATTAGGCACTATTGATGCATACTTATACTTTTTAATTGATTCATTCATTATTACTTGCATCTCATTTTTATTTATTTTTTGTTTGATTTTAAATTTTAGGTAATTTGATTTTTTGAAATAAAAAGAATCGAATTTTTTTGAAAAATTGAGAAAAAGAAATAGAGGGAAAATTCTTTATTACAGCATGATATATAATTTACTTGAACATGTGTATTGTGACCAAATATAAGTTTAATTGATGTGTTGTAACATATTTTTCATTACTTTGTTTAGGTTAATATGGAGTACTTAGTATATGTTTCTCCATGTACTATCTGCACTGCACACATCATGATCTTGTGAGTAAGTCTTGACCGTATGTGTGAGATTTGGGATATTCGTCATCTGTTGGTAATGTGACTTTGAACATGGATTGATCTTAATTTAGTAGACCTAAACTCGAATATATCGCTTTAAATGAAATAAAAATATTTTATCTTATACTCTTTTTCGAAACCTATTTGACTCAAGTAAATAAGTTTTGGGGGCTTCTTATAACCTGATGCTCTATGGTCAACTAACTTGTGGATATCGGTCCAAAACTCGTTGCAATGGTCATCTTAGTCGCCTAATGAAGAAGAATCTGAACATAAGATGTTAAAATTGAAGAGAAATACTATGAATTTGATATATATATATAAGTTATGCGAAAAAAAAAAGCTCAAAGTCAGGGGGAGAAAATAATGATATACGTGAAAATGAGTTTTATGTGTAGGTCCTAATATGTAGTTTTTAGTTTGACTTTCATTAGTAGAGGAAACAACTTATTTAATAGTGATGTTTAGTGTATTCTTTCTCACAAATTTAATGTTAGGAGTCTTGTTCACAAAAAATTAGTGGCACTTAATACATATGAGTCACTTGTACAATTTACTCCATTTAGACTTGAAATGAATATGTGCGATAATGTACTAATCATTGATTATGCTTGTGCATGCTACCAACTACATCTTTGAGATATTATATATCGTTGTTATCTTAGTCATTTGTGACAAAGAGGGAGAGAGATGATTGAAGATGAATGTGGTATGAATGATATATGTTTAAATTTTAATTTTGGAGAGTTTGTAGTGAGGGTGAGATGATTTTTTTGGATGCTAAGCTATATTAAGTTTTGATGTTTCGTGAAATCAATGCGGTTGTGGTGTGTTGGTTTACATTGATATTGCATCTTAATTTAGCAGGTATGTGGTTGAATTTATGAATTGTCTCAAATGCTTTATTTCATGTTACTATTTAACGTGCTTTGACACTTGGTATTTGAGTATTTCTTTTCAGGAAACGAGTTGGACAAAGAAAAGACAAGCTTCAACCGAGTCAGTTGGTTTTGGGTAGATTAGATTAAATCTATTTGATTTGTAATATTGTTTTGTAACAAAATACCAAAGGGTGAGTTTGTTAATTTTTAAAGTTGTTGTCAATCTTTTGACAAAATTATTGTTGTAAAAAAAAAATTTAAAAGTCAAAATGTCAAATAGTAAGTTAGAAGTCCTAGGATTCGAGTAGGGAACAAATGAGTAAAAGTAGTGTCACCCAACTGATGCTCGAATGGTAAAAATAGAAGTTATGTCGCCCGTCTGTTGCCTGGACTTCGCTCGAGCGACAAACCATCACTCATCTGTAATCGAGCTCTCGCTCGAGCTATAGTATATCTCGAAAAAACCTAATTCGTTTTTTTCAAGGTTTTTATTGGCTCATACTACCTAAAACCTCTTCACTATATATATGGATGCCACCATTCGAAAAATACTGGTTGAACATTGAGTTCTTCATATAATTCCACATCATTCCTTGAGTTCAACTATCATTTTGAATGGATCATTGCTTTGGAAAACATCATACTCACATAAACCAAATACCAAAACACTTACTTCCATAACATCAGTCAGAGTTCTAAAGATCAAGAAATGTGATCAAAGTTTCTGGTTGTTGGAGAACAGGAAGTTCTCATTAATCCATTCAGAAGGCCTAGAGTGGTGGAGGAGCACGCAAACTAGAAGGGCTTTGGTAATTACAGGCAGAAAGTCAGAAAATATTAGAGTTAGTCGAGTCTGACAGTACTGTAAGCTTTTTCGTTTATAGTGGATTGCAACTGGCTTGGGTCCGGGGTTTTTACCAGTAACTGGTTTTCTCGTCATCATATTTTGCGTTATTTACTGCTTTCTATATAACTGAAACCATAGGAAAATTGAATTGATTGACTAACCATCTAGAAACAATTAAATTAATTTGTGGCTTATTAATTGTTAATTTTAATTCCACATAAACACCTATTCACCACTCTCTAGGTGTTAGTTGGGTCGAAACTCGTTATTTCACACAGAATTCCAAATTTTAATAAATGAAATACTACATTCAAATATTGCATTTAAACAGAATTTAACTATCGAATCATACAGAAATGGACTCTGACTTACATAGTGGAAAAAATATGAGCATAACTGGAATGCACGTGAAATATAACATTTCAGATTCTAAACAGAAAATTAGAATATAATGCACATGACCTTTGTCTTAACATTATATTCTAACCAAAAACGCATGAATGCAAATACGATAAAGTCGTGATTTACTGGTGCAAAATATTGGATGGAATTGTGACTTACTGAAACCAAGATACTTGCATCAAAATATGCACAAAATGCGACTTACTAACATGTAGAAATTAGGAAGAGATGAAATGAAGTGAGGTGTGCAAATCTCCTTCAGATAGATTTCACCATTTTGTACTAATGCTAATATGATCAAATGGATATTTATCTTCCAACATACAACCCTTCTTCCAAAATTAATATAGTACAATATTAATGTTACCATATGAACAAAAGTATTGACAAGTATTCTTCACGAACGGAACACGAACTAAAATTAATGTCACAAAACTTTATTTTTGAAAATAATTCGGATGGAATTTAACTTCAGCTAAATAAAATCAACAGAATATTTTGAAGAGAGGAGATAATCTAGAAATTAATTTTTTTTTTAATTGATTTGTTGTAAGAAAAATGGAATTAGGGCTCCACATTTATAGATTTGCAAACGTCTTTCCAAAATTGTTGCATCCTTTGACATAGACTAATGTGGAGATTAGATAACCCATTTTCATATTTATAATGTACCTCTTTGAATAGTGACACCCAGTTCGAAACAACATGACTCTTTGATATGAACCATTTGCATTTGAAGAGTTGTGACTAATAATCACAACAATTGGAGACTTTTTCAATTTACACTTATAAAAATTATTCCTTAAATTACAACATCTTGAGCATTGCAGGATGAAAAGACAGCAGTAGTATGGTCATAGAAGAATCTGGTTCAACTGAACTAGCTATATAGCCCCCAAGAATATATAATCACACAATTCTTTTTTTCCTTGTTGCCTCATACCCTACGCTTTAGTCATGATTTCTATTTGTAATATGAGAAATGATAGATGTACACTACATCATGGGTGATAGTGCCCTCACAAAGGGGGTGGGTGGCCCCACCCCCTGTGTTAAGGGGATGTTAAATTGTGTACATTCAACATTATTCTTGTAATATAGAGTTTTACTCTACATAGGATAAATGGAATTTAACAAAGTAACATTAAGTTAAGTTTTATTCTTAATACGTTTAGGGCATGTTTGTGTTGGATTAAAATCTGATTTTAATCTATGTCAAACAATCGATATCAATCATATTTTTCATGGGTCCCACACCTTTTTAACCACACATTTCAAAAACTTCACAATCCACTAAAAATCTGATTTTAATCCACACCAAACACCCTCTTAATATTTTCTGTATAAAATTCCTTTCGATTTATCCTTACTTTAGCTTGTGTTTGACACCCATTTTGGGGAAGTAGAATAGTGATTGATGGAAGAATGTGTGGTCAAAAAGTAAGGAGAATTTTTAGGTTTATGTGTAATATTATTTTATTGATAGAATGTGTGGTTGAAATGAAGAATGAGAAAAAAATGGGTGTCAAACGGGGGACTTAAGCCTTCATTCTGATTTCGTGAATATTAATAAACAACGTGATGGAGTTCTTTAGCCTTTCACTTAGGGCAATTATCGATTTTCAACCTTTAAAAGTGAGATTTAAGAATCGTAATCTATTTCGCTTAGAGCGATCATCGTTTTCAACCTTTAATCTATTTAAACTGAGAAATCTGGGTTTCTAAGTGATTGAAACCACGTTAAAAATCAGATTTTTTTTCTCAATGGGTGCAAATTTCAACTAAATTTTTTTCTCAAACTTTCAAACTGAAGTACTGGAGGCACTTTACGGTCAAATTATTTGTTTGCAGGGATATATTAGCATATTATACTATTTTTTCAAATTTACACAACTTTCACCCAACTTACAACAATAGAACAAAATCGATAAGTAAAATATTTAGCTCAAAAATAGCATGCAATTTTAACATTAAAATTGACGATTTTCCTCACGTGGGAAATCAAATTTACAAATTCAAATAGGTTGAGAACCTAATACCTCACTTTCGAATATTGAGAACCCATAACCATAACAAAAAAACGCACAAAATATTTATAGTAGTTCACCCTGAATGTGAAAACTAATTTTTTTTTTTTTTTTTTGTTAAATAGAAATCTGGACATAAAATAAGTTTAAATTTTGCATGTCTGTTGTCTGTAATGACACATTAGCGTTAAGAAAAAATTATTTGAAAGAGACAGAAACAACGAAGGAAGCTTCATAGAAAGATGCTCTCCGGACAAATTAAGCAAAGTACTTCAGGAGTCATGACAAATGTCGGGCCATGACACAAAGCTTCCATCATTCCACCCAAATTACGAAACTTCCTCGAAACTGCTATATGAGTCTCCAAGATTAGGTGCCGGACAACTTGATAGTAGAAATATCCAAGTACAAGTTTCTTTTGAATTGGATCTCAATTCTATAAATCTTGTTATTGTTCTTGCTTTCCTATAAAATCCCACGTCGAGTAAAGAATGGAAACCAAACCTGAAGGAAGTGAATGTGAAGACTTGTTGCCAGTAATGGCAGAGAAGCTAGATGTGGACACCTTTGTGGATGAACTTTGTGGGGGATTTCGGCTTTTGGCAGACCCCAAAAACGGGTTGATTACAACGTTGAGTCTGCAGAAGAATTCAGCAGTGTTGGGTTTGGAAGAGATGAGTCGAGAAGATGCGGAGGCGATGGTGAAAGAAGGAGACCTTGATGGCGATGGAGCACTCAATCAAACTGAATTTTGCATTCTCATGGTGAGACTTAGCCCGGAGATGATGCAAGATGCAGAAATATGGCTTCAAAAGGCAATTCAAGGGGAGTTGCAGAAATACTCTACTCTTAAACGTGCAGGTGCAGCATAATCATTTCAGAACATTAATTGATTTCTACAGATAATTGTGTGTACAAATCTAGGTTTACTTTGAATTGAAATGATGGAAGAACATACAATTCAGATTCGATCGAAGTTAGTTATTATTACTCCCTCCGTCCCAGCTTGTTTCGTTTTTCACAAGGATTAAGAATGTTTCTTTAATGTCATTGGAAAATTAATTTTTGCCAAATTTTTTCTTAGTTTAACCCTATTTAATTTTTAGTATGTAAAACTAAATTATTGTTGGAATTCATAAATAATTTGAATCATGTAATTTGATGAGAATCATTGGGAACAATAACTTGAATTTCTTTAAACAACTAAATCGAAAACGAGCACCTACCGATTTTTTGAACAAATTTCCATTACGCCAATTTCTAACTTTTTAAGCACAAGTAAAAAACATGAATTTCAAACTTTTCAAATTGAAAACGCCAATTTCAAACATTATAAATACAGATACAGATACAGATTTAAGCACAAGCAAAAAACATGAATAGTACATCAAACAATTTTTCCCTTGATTTGAATTTGTTGCCTGAAAACATGCCTACAGCAAATGATAATTATCTTATCCCCATGTTCCACAGAATTTCCAGCTTGATTTGAATCAATTTCCAGAAGATGTTACAGTGGCTAACAATATGCATCATCCAAACAAGAAAAAAAAATTTATCCAGTGATACAAGAATAGCAGTTTTTGAGATGCTAATCCATGAACGACAAGACGGAAAGTTAGCAAAAGATGTCATTTCGAAAGTTGCCAACCGTTTTCTATATCTACTAGACCAATTTCTAGAATTTGGCATGACGTAAAATATTTTAGTGCTACAAATAGTGATGTACCAGATTTCTCTTCTAGGCTATTGAATAGGAGATGTCGAAGGAGAGTCGAAATACATTTCGAACAAATGAAGGATATCCCTTTCCGTCGTCGAACAAATATAAGGTCTTTACCGAACGCTTTGGATTTGTCGAAATCAACCGTACATAGGAGAGTCAAAGAAGGAGATATTCGTCCACATTCAAATCCAGTGAAACCATATTTATCGGACGAGAACAAGAAATCACGATTGGAATTTTGCCTATCAATGGTAGATGAAAGTACCCTCGTATCTACACCTACTTTTGTTAACATGCATAATCAAATTCATATTGATGAAAAGTGGTTTTATATGTCCAAGACATCGCAAAAGTATTATCTCCATCCGGATGAAACAGAGCCATTTCACACATGTAAAAGTAAAAGGTTTATTACAAAGATAATGTTTTTGGCTGCCGTTGCTCGTCCACGAGTTGATGCTACTACAAATGAAGAATTCAATGGAAAAATTGGAATATGGCCGTTTGTGTCTAAGGAACCTGCCAAGCGAAATAGTAAGAATCGTGTAGCCGGGACTTTGGAGTCGAAGCCTATTGTGTCGGTAACTAAAGATGTGATTCGTTCATGTGTGATTGAAAATGTACTGCCTGCAATCAAACAAAAATGGTCATGTTCAAGTTCTAGGACCATCTTCATTCAACAAGACAATGCAAAGCCACATTTGGATGTTGACGATGTCAACTTCGTAGAAGCAGCGAGAAAGGATGGATTCGATATGTTTATGTTGTCAACCTCCGAACAATCCCGATATGAATGTCTTAGACCTTGGTTTTTTTAGAGCCATTGATTCAATTCAACATCAAGAGGCTCCAACTACAATTGAGGACTTCATTTTAGNCATTGATTCAATTCAACATCAAGAGGCTCCAACTACAATTGAGGACTTCATTTTAGTAGTGGAAAATGCTTTTCAAACATTTCCTTCTGAAGAGTTGAACAATGTGTTTCTGACATTGCAATCATGCATGATTGAGGTGATGAAAAATTCAGGGGTTAACAATTACAGGATTCCACATATGAACAAACAAAAATTGAAGAGAAATGGGCAACTACTGAATTGCATTCAGTTTAAGCTTGAAGTTGTACTAATGGCAAAGACAGCTCTTAATTCAACCAAGTAACTTCAATCGGGTAAATTTGCAGAATTTGCATACGAGCTTTGATTTGGGCCCATAATACCTTTCTGAATAGGGAACGACAGATCAAACCAACGGCTTTGCCGTTGCCTATGATGGATTTTAGCCATCCGAGGTCGTTAAGGACTCAGAAACAGCACTTTTATGTTACGTGAATATTTTATCTTTTGCTTTAGTTGCATCATTTTAGTGTTTTTCTCATATCCTAGAGTTTCTAACATATTTAAACATGTTCAGAACTCATTTCAAGGCTTGGCTTTTGATTTTTGAATGATATCATTTGGTTGTGTGATTTGTTTTCCATTAATCAAACTGCAATGAAGGAAATGTAATGTTAAAAAAATGTAGCCATCCATGTGTAAAAAACGTAGCCTTCAATTGAACTTACTTAACACCAGAAGGAAATGTAATGTTAAAAAATAATATGCCTAGTAAACATATGTTCAAAAGCCTTATAGAATTTGGTTGTGCTATTTCTGATATCAGCATTGTCTTTATGAGCAAGAGCATCATTCTGGTCCTCGTATATTTTTGGTAGATAGATTTTGACCATTCGAGAAACAACACGTTGATACTCATGAGAAGAGGAAACATAACATCTACATTCGGCGGAGCATTCAAATCAAGCAATGGCCTCATGGCTTTCTTTGAGTTCAGTAATACTTCGTAAAATTGTAGAGTTCAAATCAAGCAATGGCCTCACCTCACTGGAATGTGGAAGATTTGTAGAGTTCATACTGAACAGCAATGTGTGGTGAGGACGATAGAATTGATTTTTATTTATGAGAGAAGACAGAGAAATGAGTAGACAGAAGAAGTTCAAAAATCACATTTAGAAGAAGAAGAAATAATAGTTGTTCCATGTTGTTCGATAATCACGCAATAGTGTCATTCCTTGTTTCCAAGAAGTGGGAGGTTATGTGTATTTGGATGATTTCAAGAATTTGGCATATTAATTGGTCTAAATTTAATAAGTGTATATTGGTAAAGTAACACAGCAAAAATATTCTACATTATGAAACATACCTATAAATGTGGGACAAGAGAAAAAGGAAACGCATCCTATATATTTGGGATGGAGTGAGTATTTAATAACTGTAGAAATTTGGGGCTTCAATCAACA